>JAUZNC010057883.1:0-12111 GCA_034780395.1 Vannuccia rotundouncinata | reverse complement strand
AGAATTATTTAATCTATTTTTTCAAATATTTCGTGGGTATAAAAATCAATTGGACGATGAAGAAAGCAGTAACAATACACTTTATTCATTTTTGAAATCTCCATGTTTGATTTCGTCGTTGTACCAATTTTGGTGATTATAACAAAAAATACATAATTGTCAGATTTTATCGTACAGCAAAATCATACTACTTATAAGCACCTCTTAATAAATACAAAAATTATCACAGGCAATTAAGCTGTATTAATTAACGAATGTATTAATTATTTATACAAATTAGAATATTAGATTAGTACTCCGATAACACAATATTGCGTCGTATTTAACCTCGATTCCACTATATGATGTCATAACTTACACCGACTCATATATATTTTATCGTAACTTACTCCGATTCCACTCTCAATGACGTAAAATAACTCCGATTTCACAATATTCTGTCGTAACTAACTCCGATTCCATTAAAAGCCAAATTGTAAAAGGCCACAAATTGCCTTCTAGGACAGCTGCATATTTGTCCATCGGGATGTCAGGTTCATATTGTAAGTAGTATCTGATAGTGACTTCTAGCCCATGACTCATTACCCCCACCTTTCTCAGCTACAATATAAATAGTTTAATTTGACTTCTTACTCAAATAATAGAATCAATTATAAAATATTTTTCAAATAAGACCCATATTTAAGCAGCCGATCCCTGATTTGAGAGGACTGCCATAATTTTGAAAAATTGCCTTAGTTGATTTGAGAACATTCCCTGATTTTGAGAAGACTGCCCATACTGACTACTACTTTAAAAGGAAGAAAAAAATTAATTCTCTATATAGCTACATTGACTTTATTGCTAAGACATGACAACAGAACATTTTAAAAAGGCTTTATCAAGAGTAAATATGATGGCATGAGACTTTCCAGAAGCAACGGTTGCGATAATGTATGGAGTAATGAAATGGTATAATAATATATATAAGAAAAAAATAAATAATCACAATTAACCTATAAAGTATAATAAAATAATAACTAAATATTTAAAATTGTCCGATAAATTATTATTTTTTTTTAAATTTGCATAATTTTCGTTAAATTCCAATAATAATAATTTGGCAAAAAGAAAAAAAACATTTTGTTAAGTTATAATTGTTTTTTTAAAATTAATTAAAATGTATTATAATAATTTATTTAGCGGGTAATTTTACACATTTATAGTAGTTTACCTATACATTTAAAAATAATTAGCTTTCTTAGATAATTAGATAATTGGAAATCATTTCCATGCTCTAATAAATGAATGCTCTATTTAAAATACACATATGGTCAGTGCGTATTATGTGTTAATATTCTTAATTTCGTAACTCGAATGTCATTTGTTATATATTTGATCACATTGATTTTTTTGTGTATGTAATAATAATACATAAAAACATCATTCCATCAAAATTTTGGAACTGTTTTCGGAATATTCCGGTTACTTGTATTTTTTTGACTATTCCAATGGCATAGCTGATATACAACATTTAATGAGGTCAAACCTTTTTGTTGTGATGGGGAGAAATCTTCTGTTGTGAGCTCCCGAACTAATAAGGAATTGACTCAACTTTTAGTTATGGTGATGAAGACATTTTTGTTTTTATATCAAATAAGATTCAATATTAAAAAAAACTTTTGAAAAAATTTACAATTTTGATGACAAAGTCAAAATACATAACATTTAAAGAATACTGCAAAAAGGTCAGTAAATTCCATGTTGGGGATAAAAGCATTTGCATAAGTTGTTAAAACTATTAGTTTAAAATTAAAAAATTGTCAATAATTATTGCTGTATTTCAATACGATTCTTTAATAATTGAATCAAAAGTTCAACAACTTCCAAAATGGTCAATAAACTTAGTCCAGTCCAGAGTCCAAGCGTTCCACCCAACGATGATATCAGTGATGTAGTCAGCATAGTTCGCTCCTCTTGTTTAACCAATGAATTCAGAGTAGACGCATACAAATGAACCATTGTAAAACTATTGAACCAGTTCTCACTTGCTTCTTCAGGGTTGAAACCGAGATCAGTGGCCTTTTTAATTGCAGATCTGAGTGTCTTATTAAAATCTCTCTTTGACTCAGGCGTAGGCCATGAGTCGATAGGAAATACATTCAGAAAATATTTGAATCCTTTACACGATTGAATACATCTTGAAGATTCCATTTTTATTAAATCAAATCGTCGTTTCTCTTTTGTAGAACAAAGAGTATTGTTAATAAACTCTCCTGTCATCAGATAATCTTTAAACTCATTTGTTGACATATTTGTCAGCTGATCGAAGCTTTCATATCTGTATGATAAAGATTCATTGGACAATTGAGAGCAAAGTGAGCTGTTTTTATATAATTTTGCCGGAACAATTCGTGAACCATCAAGACAACCACAATTTTTTAACATTTCTTCTTGTGCGAATATATCTCTGCAATCAGACATAGTTTTGATGAAACGTTCTGTTTTTACTGGAGACTTTGAAAATTCTGTAACAATGTCTATCATTTCATCATTTTCTTCACAAAAATCTATTGGAGTGGAAACTTTTATTGTTTTCGTCATTTCTAAGCTAATGTCAATAAATGTGTCTATAGGACTATATACGAGATTGTTCTCAAAGTTTGGAATTGTTCCTGGTGGATGTATGCTGATGTAATATCCATTAAATGTTTTTATCTAAAAAGAAAAAATAAACAATTAACAATTAACATGTTATAATGATCAAATTGTTTAATATATTATACATTATAACATGTATGCACTGCAATGATATATTTAATTCATTGAAGTGTTATGGTGTTATGGAGGATATATAAGAAATATTACACATTCATGTAAACTTTACGAAGTTACACTAAATCACTGTTCGGAAAAATTGACAGACCACTCTGTAAATACTCATACACAGATATCTGTTTAAAAACAGTACCACTCCGTTTAGTCTGACATAGATTTCGATGTGGAGGGGATGCATCTTTTAGGAACAGTTGCAAATATTGTTACGGGAACGGAGGAAAATTTGTAATTTATTATTAAAGAATCTTATAAACATTCGAGTCCAATGAAGAAAACAAAAGGTTTAATAGTGGGAATAAAAGACGTTAGTTATTACAAGAGATTTGTTAGGTAGCGTTCATTAATATTGATCAAAGATTTAAAAATTTCTTTCTTCTGTTTTTAATGTTTGGTCAGTACCTATTATTTGTGTTATAAAACTGTGAAAAGTTATTCAGTTCCTATTAGTTATTTGACGCCTGTAAATTATGTATAAATATTCTCACGAAATGGAATTTTAATATCAATCATTCCAGAAATATCCCCATTTAATAACACAGGAATATCCCTTCATTTTCTATAAATATCGTCAAACCGCAATAATCAATTATTTATATATATATTGTTTTTTTTGCGATGAAAATATATTACGTTATAGTGCTGCACAAATATGCTTCCATATCACAATTTTTATTAAAAAATTTTATCTTTAAGTTTTAGAAATTCTCATAATTTAGGTACTTAAAATTGGAAAATATATTTGAATGAGCAAACTATTATAGATATTTATAGAAAATCATACAGGCCTATTATAGAAGAACTTTTTGTTTAGATATACCAATTTTATTCACGTTAGTAGTATGAGATAGTGATCTCTGTGACACTAATACTCGAATCTGATTAGTCGAGACGACCCCCTCCCCACCTATGCTAGTTAAATATTTCCGCACCTTTACTAGTTAAATTCTCCGCACCTTTACTATTTCAATTTCTCCGCACCTTTACTAGTTAAATTCCGACAAATGAGAATTGAGTATCATGCTGTATAAGTATGTGTGTGAGTTGTTGTTTTCATTTTTATTTTTTGCGAGTTTTCTGACGGTTGTCTCTCGGTCAGTCTACTTTTCACTCTCATCATGGCTTCTTCATAAGATTTTTTTTATTCAGGCGACATTTATGCCTCTAATCTCGCACATCAAGGTGGGTCCTCATCGCTGTGTCCAGTTTAAGGAGAAATCGCTTCATTTTATTGACATTAAATACACTACTAGCTCAACACTACTGTTCATGAGCTTCATCTTCACTAATCCTCGGAATCCTGTCAACGATAAAGTCTTCGGCTATACTGAGACTCTGGAAACGATTATTGACGAATCGCGAAACCATCTTGCCTCTAAAATTCAATGGGTGGAGACACAGGAACTAATGAAACTCTATACATGGAAGCTCAGAGGCTAACAAAACCGTTGAGAGATATGTATTTTCCTTGCCAATCCTGGATTGCGGCCATTTTTTTGCAAACCTGAGACGCAATGCTACTGGATTCGATTGGACCGGCAATTCCATGCAGATCAAGGATATAGGTGCGGGGAAGTATCATTTATTACTATGACTCAATGGGATCTACATCGGACAGCACGGAAATACGGGTGAGTCTAAACTTTACAATAGTCCAACTCCGTCATCAGGCAATAGAGGGTGCGAAAATGTACTCCACCCTTTTACTGGGCGACAAAGAGTAAGAAAATAATGCTAAACCTTGGGAGAATGTCTCTATGTCTTCATATCTTCTCAAAACGACTTCGGAAACTTTTCCTCTGGCGGCCCCATTCCAGTTGAAGAAGTAGAAGAAAATACGTGCACTTCCAAAACTGATACTCTCTGCACACATATCCTTCAAGGACGAATTGACTCAGCGGTTTTAACTAATTGATATTTGACAATGAATGTAACCACTGGAAATTTATACTTAGAAATTGATCCAATAAAGAATAAATGCCTTCACTGGCTGTTGGAGCAACCTAAACAGACTAATCCGACTAAATCATGTAATCAGAATAATATATGTTGTATCATCTTATAGTTATTAAATATGTATATTATCTGTTTTTTTGTAACCTTTTAAATGTTTGCTATCCTCCCTTTCAATAAACGCTGTTCTTATATTATTTTAATCTTTTATCATGTTTACAATGGCTAAGAATTAATAAATTAACCATTAATCTAGATAAAATACATTATTTAATTTTTAGAAAGGGTTTTACATCGGCCCTAAACTCAAATAAACTCAAATTATGCCTTGGAGACATAGAAATAAAAGAAGAAGAAAAAACTAAATACCTAGGTACAATACTACAAAATAATCTAAAATGGAATGAGCATATCAAAACTATTATGAATAAAATAAATAAACTTATACCACTATGCTTTAAAATTAGAAAAATACTTGATAAAGATAAAAGATTAATTGTATATAAATCATTAATTCTATCAAAGATAAATTACGCAATAGAATTATATGGCAGGACAAAGAATTAATGGTTGCAACAATTGTAAAAAATTACTAATAGGATTTTGAAAGTATTATTTTATAAACATAAACGATATGGTACAAGTATATTACACAAAGAACTAAAACTATTAAAAGTACAAGACTATACAAATTTGAGATTATCTCTCTTGGTTCATAGACACAGATATACTCCAAACCAACAACCTAAGGTATTAAATGAGTTATTTATGAAAAATCAAAAAACGAATCCCAGAGTTCTAAGAAATGCCATTGATTTATTTGTAACTGCTCAAAGCTTTAACTATATGAATAAAATTATTGACTCTGCTTCCATAGTATGGAACGATATAAGTGCAGATTTAAAACACATAGCAACTCGTAAAACTTTTAAGAAAAAATTAACTAATGAATATATTAATAAATATATAGTAACAAAATAAACTATATAGAAGGTGAAGGTTTGATTCGGCTTGAAGTGCTCCATATACCTAAGTACCTACAAGTGTTCTTCGTCCCAATGTTGTAAAAATTTTACATTTCAACTTTAGTGATCAATGTTTATTTTTGTGTGTGTGACTGTGTGTTCTCTTTTTATTGTTGTTGTATTTTTAGTTTGTGTATTTCGCGCTATGTAAATCTAATACTTATGTAATACTGTAAACATAAAAATAAATTAAAATGTTAAAAAGGTGGCCAACTAGATCACGAAAGTGCCTTTGGCTATTCTTTTCTTTGTATAAGAATAAATTCTATTTTTATTATTTATTATCTGTTTCATAATTATTTGTCCGTATGGTTAGAATGAGAAACGGAAAACTAAACAAAAATAGTATATCCATTAAGAAGAATATATTTTAATAAAGATAAAGTCAATATACAAAATTCTCACTACTCCAGTAGTGTTTAGCAGAGCCATAATCTATAATCGTCAACACGATCGTTTCGGATACTGGAAAAATGCATAACATATAATTACTAAAATATTTGGTCAAGATGGGATTCGAACCCATGACCTATGAATTATTAGTTCGACGCTCTAACCACTGAGCTACTCGATTAACCATATAATAGAGTAGAAAGATTTGGATTACATTAAGTTTTGTCATCCAGATCAAGTTTTAAAAGTCTATCAAAGATTTTATACAGTTTTACCTTATTTAGAGAACAACATTTTAATAGCTATTGCTCTATAGAGTTTATGATAGAAGAATAGTTTTTTCACAATTGCATCCTGTTTAGAGTCTTCCCAGGAGTCCATATCCGCATGGTCAAAGGCAGTGAATATCAACTCGTTAACGAGTGCCCTCTTACGCAAAAAGTTGGGTATCATTATTTCTAAATATATATCTTCTATTGGGAATATCCAAGAGTTGGGGATTTTTCGATAGAACAAAGAAAGATCATGAAACTGTGTGCAATTTCTCCATCGACAAGTCGTACGCTCGAGAGACAGTCGCCAATTGTAGGCAGGAGTTTTCCTGTAAAATTCGTCCCCACAATCAAGTCATCATGTCAGAGAGTATCGAACGCCTTTTCCATTTCACAGCACAGGAGTGGGGATTTAGACCAAGTCTTTGCGATAATATAAAAGTCGACCATCTTTTTAATAATAATGTCTTTTAGTAGAACAGTATCAATATCCTGATTAGACCTGTCCCGCAAGTGTTCTCTCGATCTAAGAGTTGGAACCATCCAGACGTCTTCACTTCAGTCATGTTAAGTTTGTAATGACTGGAGATGAGAATGTTGTCTTGTTTATAGGAAACTCTTAAGGAGAATGAGTTAAAAGTAACGATATTGACCAATCACCGATGGATGAACTATTTTCTGTGTTAATTGTCCATGAAAATACGGCGCATATAAGTAATAGGATAAAGGCGCTAATAATTACTAATACAATTTGTCCTCCTTTTGAAAACATTCTCCGAATTCTCATACATTGTTTGGTATGATAAAATGTTGAAATAGGGTTTTCCAATACTTGTATTAAAACTATATATAATAATAGTTACACAGATTTGTAGACTCTGATTTATATTTCTTACCAGTCTTGAATGTGTACCACTTATCCTCACATTGTTTATATGGTTGTAATTATATTGCGTAGGCATGCTTTGCAGCGAACTTAGAAAGTGTAGGGATATAGGAGGGAGAATAATTCTTGCAAATTATCAAAAATAGTCTCTAAGGGGCTATTCAAGTATTAAGTACGCAAAATTTTGATAAATTAAAACCCCCCTTCCCCTTGTACGCAAGAAATACGCATTGTCTAGACCCCTTCCCCCCTGTACGCTAGTACGCATAATTCGCAATATTAGATATATAATAGTGTACGCGAATTTTGAATAATGAACATAAAATCTCATTATTCATGTTACATTATTTATATAAAAAATCTGAAAAGGTTAGCCATTTCGCAGCATTTATTGGCTATCCGTTCTGCTCCCGATAATAATTATGAACATACATAAATTAGTCTACTCATGTGTTCTCTTGAAAGTAAAATTTAGACTTTTGTTTTGACTCTTTTTGTGATTCTTCGATTCTTTTTGTGATTTTTGTGACACCGACGGCTGCAAAATATAAGTACCACAGGGGAACTGTGGTAGTATGAAAGTTATGACTGCATCGAGATTTATATCAGCATCCATAATACGATTTTACCGGTTGAGAAAATTAATAAAGTCTATTTTTATTGTATTTCACACTATGCATATATGGTTTACGCCTATGAATGACTACGGACAATTGAATTGAGCAGTAACAGGCAGTTGTTGATGACATTGTTCAGCGCGCGAGAAAATACGACCGTTTTCCAAAATATTCTCCAATTAATGAAACAATATCCCATCAGCTTTCCTTCTTATAATATAATATGCATAAACAAGAGTCTGAATGAGTCATTAAACAATAACAAAAATATGGATTTCACTCCAAAACATATCAGTCAACTTTTAATCAATCAAAAGGGTTGAATTTTTCCAGCACTCATCCCTCTATTTATTGCATTGGCCACAGCTGCTGTACCCATCGCTGCAAAAGCAGCAGTCGCAAGAGCCGTAGCCGTTGGAGCAGGAGCAAAAGTAAATAAAATTGCAGGAAATTTAAAATGTCGAATACTCTTTACCGTCGTATGGTTTTCATTGCAGAACTTGAGTATTCCCGTATGAAAATGAATGGACCTGTCTTATTTGTCTCATTAGCAAATGAAAATTAACCAGCTGATCAACAGCAGAAAATATATGAAAATAAACTATTGGATGAGCGTAAAATGACTAGATGACTAGCGTAAATGACTTGCGTAAAATCAGCTGAACAACCATTCGAAGTCGATGTTGAGCCCAGGAAAGGTCCCCTTTCTAGCAAATTTATAAAAACATCTATTGAAAAATTTGCAACACAACGTAGGAAACGTGCATTAAATATTTTCAATTAAATTCAGTACAATCATCTATTTGAGTGGGATGATGACGGAGTGATGACTATTGAATCGAAACAAGTACCTGGAAGTCGTATTTTAGATTTAATCCATTTTGCTACACATAGTCCTAGACAGGCTTTTCAAGAAATTGCCCCGATTGGATGGGAGTTATGTCATAGCATTTTACCTGGAATTATAAAAGTACAAAAGGAGACAACGACTCCGAAGCTCTCTACTCCCGTTACTCAAAAGCGCTCTAGTGAAGAAGAGTATCTCTCCGGAAATGAAGATAGCGACACCGAGCCATTATCTAACTGAACAAATTTCAGCTCATAAACAATAATAATATTATTATATTTATATTATATTAATTTATTTATTACAAATTATTAAGGAATCCGGCATCACTTCTAAACTGCTGCTGCTGCTATCTAGAGAAAATGTCGTCTACTGATTCTGGAAATAATCTTAATATAAAAATAGAGAGTAATAATGTGTGCTGCGCTAGACGACCACAACCTTCTAAGTGGCCTCTAATACAACGCATCACTTCTCGGCTTATACGGAGGAGTCAAACTGTTAATGAAGGCGAGCGATCTCCCGAGGAAACTAATACAGAATTGGCTAAAAAATCAGTGGGCCTACTCCTTACCCAAACCAGCACGACGGAAATTTTCCCTTCGAAAGTAAATGGTGAGGAAAATGGATTCGCAATTGCAAACAGACCTTGTGGAAATGCAACCCCTTGCCCGGGAGAACAAGGGCTACCGGTATCTAATGACTGTAATTTATATTCTCTCACGTTATGCATGGCCAGTACCAATTAAACGTAAATCAGCCATTTCAATCCATGCGGCCTTTAAAACACTATTTCGTAACGTGACACATGGACGATAGTGCCTCATCGTTTCCAAACGGATCATTGTCTTAAGTTCGAAAATTTAATTGTACGCAATTATCTTAGAGAAAAGTATGGAATTGAACAGTTTAGTGTTAAAACAGAGTATAACTCTGCAATTGTTGAACGATTTAATAGGACACTCAAATCACGTATGTGGTTTAATAACTTAAATCCGATTTAATTTTGCATAGGAACCAAATACAGCGGATGATAATCCAAACGCATTAATCCCTAGGATTAATTTTAACTTCGAATTAACTGGCTTCCTATTGGATGGGAATTTAATTAGTAAAGATGCGGAGAAATATAACTAGTAAAGGTGCAGAGATTTTTAATTAGTAAGGGTATGGAAAATATTTAACTAGTAAGGGTGCTGCGGGGCGGGGGGAGGGGGTCCTCTCAACTAATCAGGTTCGAGTATTTGTGTCACAGAGATCACTATCCATACTACACACGTTTTGAACACAAATATATAGTTAAATTACATTTCTTATAAAGAATATCTGTTAAAATTTATTATTATATTACGTAATGCGATTAGCGGGAGATACAATTCGAGAAGAACAATTACACCCGAGACTGCCGGCCTTGGATGCTAATTGTACTTCGAGGATTTTTCCCCTCTAATCAAGGTATGTCTTTATTTTTTATTTATATGCCTTTGGGAACAAAAGTTACTTGTCTAGGTTGTATAAAAGGAAAATTCTTAATTTTATTTATTACGTTAATATTAATATTATTATTAAAGTTTGGAATCAATATTTAATTCATGATTTCAGCTAAACTTAATATTATTATTCAAATTTGGAATCAATATTTCAGAATTTGTATTAATTAACATTATAAATATGCGGGAGATAAAAAATTTTTGCATCCAATTTTCGAATGCTTAAACAGATATTTCTAAATAATGGTAATAATAACGAAATTGAAAATTTTACAATACATTTAAATCATTCCTTTTTATGTAAACCTCGAATTTTAAGTATAATGAAGGTATAGTTTTAAATGAGTACATTTGTATGTTAAAAAATTCTAAATAAATTTACTTTTTAACATTTTATTCAAATTCAGCCCATTTATAATGTATATTGAAAAAATTATCAAAATCGGTTAAATTTTATGGGTAGTTATTGGGTCTGAAAAAGAAGAAGATTACGAAAAAGGCCGATTTTTGACAGTCTATAACTAAAGATCTATAAAAGATATGATTGTGAAATTTAAATTACTGATAGAGTTGCGACAGCGATATCCAACGCATATAAAATTTTGTCGACACCTCTTACAGTTTTTTTAAGATGACTATGTCAAACATGTCTAGTTAGTGCTTATCCTATAATACCTTCAGAGCGTAGGTTGCCCTCAAGTTCTTAAAAAATGATCTAACAACCTACTACATAAGTTTAAATACTTTAAATCACCGAATTAAATTGTCCTAAACATATTCAATAATATTTATAATGTTCAACATATGAAATTCGAAATTGGAAAACATTACATTGACCAAAGGTGTTTCTATAAGTCAGTATTTGAGATTTCACTATTAAATTTGATTTTAAAATATTCAAAAAGTAAGTTTCTCATTATAAATAAATACAAAAATATTGGGAAAGTTTTCTTACAAAGTCAGTCGTTGATTGACCAACAACTAAATAATCACGAAGATTTAGAAGCAATGTCAATCCTGAATGTGGACCAGCTTTGTAAACTGTTCGATTGTCCGGAACAAATCGATAGCAAGCAGAGAGAGTTGGGTGCCAATAACGAGTGAAATTTCGAAAGTCACAAGGTCGACCGAAATATTCACACAAGATCACGTGATCTTCTGCGTTTAGAACAACATTTTCATTGTCAATAAAGCTGCGATATATTTCAATAATTTTCGGTTGATATCGATTTATTTCTTTGTAGTTGACGTTGAAAGTTTTGTATATCTTCTCTAACCGGGTAATTACTGCTACTATTAAATCAAATTTGTTTGATTTTTCATTCTTTAACTTAGCATATGAAAACTGACCAGTGGGACAAAATGTGACATCTGGAAATATGAAGTTTTCTACTTCAGTGTTTTCCACCGTATTTTTTGGATAGGTGAAGTAGATGTTGAATAGATTGATGAATTCCCAGCACAAACAGCCATAAGCGGTGACAATCAGAACCAACCAAAATATTGTTTTGATTCTACTTTTAGATGTGAGATGTGCGAATCCATGAGCTGATGTATTATTGAAGAATTTCTTTATTGTTATTTTATTAAAATAAATCATAATATTGAATAAATAAATCAACAGTATAAGTAATAAAACTGTCGAATATTTCCCACAATTAAATTCAAAACGTTTACCATAAAACAGAACAAGACTCCCTTTATTTCGTTTCAGCTATAACCAATGATATTCTAATATTTCTATTCATAGTTTACATTGGATGTTTTTCCTCTGACTTAACATTGTTATTATTATTTTATTACAATTTGCACTC
>JAUZNC010057882.1:0-12118 GCA_034780395.1 Vannuccia rotundouncinata | reverse complement strand
CGGCTCAAAGGGTTCTGGATTAATCATTTCGACTGTATTTATACCATAATTCCATTCACTAAATGAGTATATATATATATAATATACCCAAAATTATTTAAAATTTCTATTAATGATCCCAAATATTTTGTTTATTTTTTTAGTATCTGTGGTAGGTACATCTCTTCCATAAATAACATCACACATAAAGACATCGATATTATGATCAGATTAAGGTTTCTAAACAATGCCCGGAATCGCAATAGAGAAAGGGCACCCCAAGACACAAGAGAAGTCGAAGCCATTAACGCACCGAAGATGATTATTTCTGATAGTGTCTGTGACAGTGCCTAATTTGTAATAATTTTGTTATAAAATATTAAAATATTATTTAGACCTTATTAAACTACATAAAAGCTCACAGTGATTTTATCATTTGGAACTTCTTTTGTAATCAACAACTTTTGTGATTTCTATGTAATGAAATAAAGACTTACTATTTCTTAATATTTTTTTGTCATTTGTAATCTTATGCATAACATGTCGAAATTTTGTACATAGTAATAATATTTCATCCAGATAATTCATATTACAATTTTAGTTCGTATTAATTTTCTTAGTTAATTTATTAATTTTATTCGTATTACAATTTACTATCAAACAAAAATGTCGTAGGTTACCTAAGATTCCTAAACAAAACCTGATAGGTCACCTAAGATTCCTAAGAAAACCTGCTAGGTAACCTAAGTTTCCTATAGAAACCTGGTAGGTTACCTAAAAGGTCTGACCAAGACTTGGTAGGTAACCTACTAGGATTTTTAGGTTTCGAACCACTGCACTGGGGAAGGAAATAAACAAGATAAGGTGCAAATCATTCTTGGTGCAGTTGGACAAGCGTCTTCTTTTAAAGGCACCTATCAAATATGGCTTGGAGCTAAATTTGACCTATCTCGATCCATTTGCAATGATGTTAAATCCCAAATCATGCAAAACTAATTTAAAACATATTCACTTCAAAAGTTGGTACATTGCAAGAAAGTCAAAGAACATGAATTTGATGTTATCCTCCTAGAATTTTGAGACTTTCTCCACGATGAGGTGGTACTGAACAGAGAGCGATTTAGCAAATTTGATCATATATGAATCAGGATTCCACAATCGACGCCTTTCTTTATTCTCTCATGGCAGACAAACCAACTTACCATTATTTGTGTAAAGTGGTGCAGCCCCTTATCCTACTATTGCATGGTCAGGCGGCTGTTGATAGAGGCTTTTCCATTAATAAAGAAATGGTGACGATACAAACCTTGCAGAAAAACCCTTGTTGCCCAACGAATTGTTCATCACCATTACCGTTCTACTGGTGGTTTCCTTAATGTGGACCTTAACAAAGATTTATTGCAAGCGATTAAAATATCGATAAACTTATTTGAAAATATGCTATAAATTAATCGTATTGATTGCATCATTACATGGCCAATTTTTTACGACATTGTCGCCTGACTTTATTCACTATATAAAGGATATGGCACAATTCTTGGGCAACAATGTATGAATTTATTCGGGAGCTTGATCCATACATTGTTGCCCAAGAATGATATTACTAATGCTATATTGTTGATAAATATTTTATAGCTTGTATTTCTTAAATATAATATTTGTTATCTTTTATCTTATTATACTATCGTATGCTTTTCATTTTTTAAATAATTAACATTAATTTTGTCTCACCAATTGAAAAAGTATTTATAATTATTTACAAAAATAATTGAACATTTTCAAATATTATATTGAATAACCTTTCGTTTTTAAGTGTTACTATCTTATACTATTTTTCGACTTCATAACATTAAGAAATTATTGAAATATTTTACATTGGAGATGTCCCATGTTTTGGGCCAAATTGTCTGTAAATCGTTTATATCCATGGAATAGTTCTAAATTACCATTTAGATTTCGTATAAGTATTTTTTCCGAACGAAGTGTATTTAAATATGGAAACAATGTTTACAATATTTATCCATTCATTATATTACGTTTATTTTAAACTTCCATTGCAATATTCTATAAACCGTATTTTCAGTGTTTACAATTGTATATAATAATGTATAATTCAATAAAAGTGAACGTTAAAGACAATAAAATTCCGTTTTATGTATAAAACCAAATGAATTCCCTAAATAGATATTGTTTTGAATTTCCTTTCATTTTAATTATTTTTTTTAGATAAAAGCTAATTAAGGATCCTTCTATTATATTAAATACATTTGTGAACCATAATCCAAAAGTGTAAAATATGAATGTAAAAGACTTTTGTTTAAATTTAGTATAATTTTTTTTAAATAAAAAAAATTATTTTATAAAAATAAATTAAACAGAACTGCAATGATATGAATTTAGCATGAACTAATCACATTCTGTGAATAATAGGTACATTGTCCAAAGTAGGAAATTTTATATAGACCTAAGTAGATCTTTTGCTAGCAATTAACCTAGATATTTTTTGATTATTTGGCAAACTTGAAAACTTGACCTTGACAAATTTTGAACTAATTAACATCTCCAATAACTGTCTGAAATGACCCAGTGGTCAAAAACCTTAACATGATTGTTAACTGAACCATAGGATGAATAAGACTTCCCCTTTTCTCATTACTATAAGGTATATCTAAGTCAAAGTAAAGTTTAAAAAACAAATCTTTGGTAAAACGGTTTCAAAAAAAAATTCTTGTTTATTGTATACATTATAGGATTTGAGTGATCCACAATCGTTCTCCTTTTAATAATTAAAAAAGGCATATGCCTAATATGTCTTATTTTCTCATGAATTTCCATAATCGGTGTAAAATAGAACTCTGAGGAAGTCTTGAGGGAGGTATTAACCTTCCTCGAATCTTCCTTCAAAATTATATACATTCTGAAGTCGGAAATTTCGAGGGTGAGGTCGACCTTATCTGGAGGAAAGTTTTAAAAACGTTTGGAGGAAAGTTGGTGGTTGAGGTCTACCACACTGCATGGAAGGAAGGTTTTAAAATTCGGCCTTTTAATAAGCAGAAAAATCAACAGCATTTCTATAGACATGTCGCTTCTATCTTATATATATTTTTTTGATCAAAAGCTTAATCAAATATATAAAATAAATTGAATTTACTCTTTTAAATGAAACTAATACCTTATATATTTGAAATGCTCTGGACATTTTTTTGATCAGTTTGCCGGTCTAGATAAATTAGAAAAATAATATTAATATTTATCTAGACCAGCAAACTGATAAAAAAAACATCCATAGCAAATTTAAATTATATGCTGTATTAGGTTCGTTTTAAAGAGGGTTTTCAATGAATATTAATCGATTAATTTCTAAATTTTAGAGTTAATGTTCAACCTTCGCTTATCAATTTGGCATTAGTTATTGATATAGATATATTCCTCCGCGGACGTTTCTTACTATTGAATATTGATCTGTTTGCCTCATTGAACTATATATTATTTATAATTTATTTATTTAATTATTTATAAATAATATATAAGTCATTGGTTTGCCTGGTCTAGATAATTAATAAGTCATTGGTAATTAATGAATATGCTCTAAAATTACAATAGTTGATCCGCACTATTTAAATTAAATAAGAACATATTCTTTAGGGGATAATTTGTCAAGAATGAAATAAATGCTTCTATTTTATTTTTGATAATATACAAAATAATGACTATGCAAATAATACAATAAAATAATATCAATACACAATAATTTATATACAAAAACATAATACATAAAATATTAAACTCGTATATTAAAAAAATGGTTCCATTTCATTAATGATCCCGGCAGAATAGCAGTCGACAATTTTTACACGAGAAATACAGAAATACTGTCTTCAAAATGTTGATAAGTTCTTTAAAAAGAGTACTAAAAGGCTTCCATCCAATAATTTTGAAAACAGTTTTCCTGAGTAACTTATTTACAAATAATTCAATAAATATGTTAGCACCCACTTTATTAAAGTTGAAAAGTCCGTCTTTTATTGATAATAGAAATATATTTATAAAAGACAGGGAACTTCACTTAACAGGTTTGTTGATTTAATTCAAGTATTTGAAATAATTATTCAAAACTTTTTTAATTATATAAAACTATAAAATACATTGGATTTTAAAGTTTTTATATTTATCATTATGTTTATAGTCTTATTTGGATAACAATTACAGCTAGAAGTTCTATTTATATATTTATATTTAAGAAATATAATTAAAATAACACTATTTATATAAGCATAAATTGGCACCTGAAAAAATTAAGTATATTTATATTCTTTACACAAAATAAAATACTATTAAACAATGCTATATCATAATACAGTAATAACCATAAAGTAATTATACAAAGAATTTCAACTCTTAATGATTATTTATGCAGTTTAATACTACTATTTTTTTGAAATATTTATTTTAAAAAATAATAGAAGTAAAACAGTTTTTGTAATAAAACAGTTTTTGAAACAAATGTAATTAATTATACTTTACAGACAATTTATGTATCTTTAAATTGCTTAAATATAGAAAGTTACTCTTGAAAATTAATTTAATTATAATATAAAATTCTACTCTTTGTCTACCTATTTATGCAAACTTTATAGAAATAAAATAATTTTTCATTGAAAAAATTTAAATTGCAATGCATATGAAATCAATAAGAGTTGAAACTTTATGTATAATTACTCTATGGTAATAACTATTTATTTTTAAAATACTGCCAATATTTTTTCTCTAACAGTGGCATAGCTTCCATTAGGCACTGTAGGCATGTGCCTACACCTAAATTCTTGAGAAGTAAATTATCTATGTATATAGGAATTTACAGCCACAGAATATCTAAAAAAAAATTTAAAGTCTATAATCCCAAAAATTTTCCTTGCAAGCTCAGAATTATAGGCTTGCTCTGCAGGCCGCTCACCATGAGTGCTCAAAAAAGATTTGTGCCTACACTAAGATTCAAGTCAAGCTACGCCCCTGTCTAATACTGCCATATTTTTTCCATGGCATTATCACAGACAAGATTTTAGCCATTTCCTATCTAGATTAGGGTGTCTTGGCTGTTCAATCTCTCCTTGAGACTCTGCTATTGTAACTGCATAGTTTGAAGCTCATCTGTGAGAGATGTCACCATCAATCATTGCAGATCTCAGCACTGCAGGTTGTCCAGTTTGCCATACCTGGGTAGTTAATTTGATTTGTGCCTTGATCCCTTGCTCCCCAAGGCCAGGCCATCCCAGTAGTTGAATTGCTTGTTCAGTTCACTTTTGGCATGAAACCATTTAAATGACAGCATTGTATGCTCGCTGATGCCTCTCTGAGTAATGTTTAATAAGTCAGCTGGGGGACTGCCAGTGTTATTGCAAGAGGCTCAATATCACAGCATGGGAGATGGCATGTAGCTTGCCGGATAATGTATACCTATATAATGCCTATATAATATACAATATTGTAAACACTTCCTATAAAGTATTTACAAAACAAGTTAACTTACTATAATTCTATAAAGTGGCTATTACACTGGACTAGTTAGGGTTAATTACATTAAAAAGGCTATTACCCCAGACTATTCCAAGCATAAACTTTGTTTAATTTTCATAAATATATACTTTTCTTTCACTGTTATTAAACTTTATTGATCATTTTACCCTTAAAAAGTAATGAAAATAATTAATTTATATTCTTTTAAGTTTCAATTAAGTAAGTATTGTTATTTTAATACATACTCTTAATAATTTTTTAAAGCTAAAATGGCAAAAAGTGGGTTGCTCAAAGCTTAAAATAAATGAAACATTTTATGTTTAAGAGCTATCAACAGAGCTTCAAGCAAAGAAAAATTATATTAACAATTTAGGTGATCCTGCAGAAGTCAGCTGTAAAAAATGTTTTCCCTAAAAATATGTTAATTGTCAATTACAAAATTTTATAAAATTATTTTTGTGATAAAATATTAAAAATCATTAAAAGTTTTAAAACAATCTTATTTCTAAGCCCAAGACCGGGCTTCCTACTACACCTTTAATCAGATATATGAAGTAAAACATTAAAAATCAATAAGGTGTGGTAGACCTGCCTCTGCTGTGTCTTGGGCTTATAAATAAGAATTTTTAAGCTTTTTATTGATTATTTTATTCCTAATATTATATAATAAATAGTAAAAAAATATTTATTTTGTAACATTTATTGTATTTTCAGAAAAAAATTATTTTACAATCAACTTTTGAATACTGAATAAGTATTACATGATCAAATATATAATCTAATGTATAATTAATATTTTGCCAATTAAAAAAAAATTGTTTTTAGTTTCAAAGTTTTCAGTTTTCATTATTACAATAACACCATTCATTAATTTTTTGATGAGTTTCTGAAATGCAAAATACTCCATGGGTATTAATTAAATGGATAACCTAATGTAGTCCTATATATAATTAGCTTTGAATAGAAAGAAACTTTCCATAGATTAAAATAATTTAAATGTTGAGACCAATTCTTGTATTGGTAAATAATAGGATAATTATTAAAATCTGTCATTACTTTTTTGCCTAGTACAAATTTTAACATTTCATGAAATTCCAAATTTTCATTTTAATTTTTTTAATTGTTTTCCTTTCCTTGAAGCTCTGTTGTAGGGTCTTAAACATAAATAATTTTTAAATTAAATTGAAGTATTTATTTTATATTTTATTTATTTTAAGGATTCAGCTAACCCACTTTTTGCCATTTTGGCCTAAAAGAATATCCCTTATTTTTGTAAGAAGTTGAGCAAAGAAAATACATTAATGCAGGAAAAATGGTTTCAAAAATATTATTTTCCTGTATTATTATTAATTTAAAAATTATTTATATATTTATAAAATAATTTTTAAAATCTCAAAACCATCAATTACATTGTAGATATATACAAATAATTATTTATATGAAAATATCAAATGTACAATTTTATTATCTACAGCATATATATTATTATCATTTAACCTTTTACCAATGGTAGTTTAAAATTCAGATTTTCAAAAACGTATTTTTTGCATTTCTTTGCTGAAAATTTCTAAATATTTGTGACATTGATAGTTTTGGGAATTCCAAGTTGACAGAAAACACCTTCACCTTTACAGTCTAATTCAAAATTGTATTCAATATGTAGGTGTTTATACATACAGCCAATAAATAATATGATATTGAGAAATTCAGTTGTTGAATTTGATTTCATTGTTCTTTATAACCATAATACTAAACATGAATTATATATACTTCTGTTATTATAAAAAGAAACATAACTTATATTATAAAACAATAATAAATCACAGTTAATAAATTACATTAACATATGTACATATACAAATATACTATATCGGATTCTCACAATCATATCTATTGTATGTACCTACTATTGATAAAGCAATTTTATTTCTAATTGTGAATGAAAAAAATAATAATTATTTTTTCAAAAAAACTAATATTTTATTTGAAAAATGGAATCATATAATGAATTTTTTATATACTAATTGAAAATATTTATTTGAAAAATCCAAATGAAAATACAGAACAAATATATTCTAAAATAGGAGAAATAAAAGAAATTTAGAAAGGGTGTGTTATATTATGCAATAATTAGGTTATTTGACTATAGTTGGATAACCAAAGCAAATAATCAGCACATTTTAAAGCTCTATTACATTTTATTCATAATAATATCTAATATAGAATTCGAGGGAGTAAGGATAATTGAATTTGATTATATTGTATATCTGAAATTTGCATATTTTTGTCAGGTATGTATATGAAAATTTCATATTATATCACAACAATATACAGGGAAAATTCAATATGATAAAATAAAAATACACAGAGAAAAATAAGAGTTATATATTTTACTTTATTTTATTGTACCTTTTTAGCTGTATATTTAAATATGTACTTCCACCATATTATAATAATCCTTTACTAAAGTACATAGTAAATATAAAGTAAATATACATTTTACAACTTATTATGAACATCATATTTTATAAAATTATAGTCAGAATTACAATATTCTGAATAAGACAAAATGTTTAATTATTTTTTCATAAAATATTTTTTTACACTATATATTACAGTTAAAATCAATATAGTATATTATGTATAACAATATAATAATGAAGGCAAAACAGACATTGAATACTTACAACAATTGCTTATACAAGAAAGGTGCATAAATTATCAGCAAATCAGAGTCTACCAATACTAAATATAGAAAGACATACTGTGTGAGTCAAATTAATTTCTGATTCAAACATTGTGACGCCTGTAAGGAAAAGGTTAAATCAAATTTAAAACATTTATAAAAACCCTATTTAATATTGAATATTAACTTAACTTATTATCAATTCTAAACACATTTGTATAATATGTTTACTATATGTCATACATAAATTTATATTGATTATAAAACTATTATATATCAATTGGTCAATTATATGTTATATCAATTAATTATTTTTGACTTAATATATAAATTTAACTCTTTTTTTATTATCACGAAATATTGTGTAATTTTAGGTGTTATTTTTTATGTTATTTTTCTCTTTTTTTTAGCTTAATTATTTTAAAAGTCTATCATTGCTTTTGAGTACTTAAAAGGGTTGAGAAAAGAATTTGAAGAATTCTTCCAAAGCCCACAATTGTAAAGGCTGTAACTTTGTAATGCTTTGACAGATAAACATATTTTTAAACACAATATTAATGTATATGGGGCATTTATAAATTGTAGATTTCATGTTTATTGGTTAAATGTTTATAGTTTCAGACATTCAAAAACTACCCCATTTTCAGATATCCTATAGTAAACATAGAGCATAAACATTCTTAGCTGGTGAAAGCTAACTGCCTATTATAATAGGCTTAGATAATCTAATGTTAATGATTTTTTCAGTGATAACTGTAATAGAATTGTAAACGTTTTATTTAAAATGATTTTCAAACAACCAGACTTGTGAATATGGATCTGGTGCCCTCAGCATCCAGGGTAATTGGCTTTTTAATTTAATTGACCCTTACTGGTCCAGGGTAACAGCTATTTTCTACATATAATATTATTTATTAGCCCATTCTTTTCAGGTGTACAGATCTCAATTTTTAACTGTCTCTCTCTAGTAGGTATGCTAAATGAACTGTGAATTCTCTTACCTTCTCCTTGTCAGCATGGTGCAACCTGTCATTATCTCCAAATTTAGCCAAATTTATTTGAAATTCAAAATGATTGGATAAAGTGCTCTTGTCTGACAACCTTCATACTTCACACAATAGATTTTCCACAACACTTTAGCCAATAATCTATACTTAAATATATTTTTTTATAATACTACTACAACCACAATACTTCTAAGTACTAGTGTTTTGTAATTATAAAAGTCTTACAAACAATTAAATTATTAATTACAAATTAGTGTAAGTAATGAGCTGTAGTTATTATCAGACCTTAACCTTATCAAAATATACAGATCTTACAATATCTATAATATCCAAGAAATAATTGAACCATACTACTAATAATTCAGGAGGAATAATTAATTATGTAGCTGAAAAAAGCACAACAATGTCCTATGACTCACCTAGGGTAAATAAGGAATGTAAATGAAATTTTTATAAAAAACACATTACATCTAGTAATATTAATGGACACATTTCTAAAGGTTATAAAATTAAAAATTGTTACTTTTTGCAAATACTATAGATTTATTTATAGCTCGTTTTCTTATATGTAGTATATATACATATAGTACTATTATATAACAATTTTTTTGTAGTACATTGTTGTTTTGGGTGCTCCATTAAACTGAAAACAATAATGTACAGTCTTAATTCATTCTCTCAATATTTCAGTGACTATTAATGTTATCGGAAAGCGTAAGATGACAATCAGAAAATATAATTTGTAAATTAGAAACATAAAATTTAATTAAAAGAATGGTAATTGTCAATCAGAAAATAAATTTGTTTATCAGAAATATAGTAAATAAGACCTTGGTACGTTCTAGTTATGGAGTATAGATGTCTATACATGAGTAAAAATTATTATTTTAAATTACATATAATGAATAATTAAAAATATTTCTTTAAAGCAATGTAATTCTATATGCATTTAGAAACATCGATTAATTGATGTTACGAAGTTATATTGAAAAACAGAAATACGAAGGACAGAATTATAAAAATTTCTACATCCTTCATATAACAGCGACTGCAGGTATCTTTAGAAGAGATCATTTTGAGAGCACAGGAGACCGTAGTTGGAGGTGACTGTACAAGAGCCACGCAGCATACGACTACTTTTCACAATTCTATTTTTAATTTTGAAGATGTGAGAGTAGGCAATTAACTTCATTATCAATGTCTGCAGTCAATGTTTATTTTGATAATGTATTTATGTAATATTATTACGCATTGGTTATTGTAATTATTTATATTTAATGTTTAATATTAAAATAAAGGGTGTTATCTATTATATTACTCATTGAATACTTATTTATTATATTAATTCGACAAATGTATATGTACCATTATAATATAAATATACTGTATATATACATATTAATATAATATATAATATACATATTTACACCACTAAAGAAAATAATTCAATAGCTTTAACTATTAATAAATATGTAGATGTATTTCAGATTTTTCAATATTGATTTCTGATTTACATATTATATTTTCTCAATTACATATTACGTTTTCTGAATTACATATTACGTTTTCTGATTTAATTTTCATGGTTTCTGAATTAGATTTTCTGATTCTGATTTACATATCACGGTTTCTGATTTACATTTTACGTTTCTGATTTTCATATTACGTATTCTGATTTACATCTTAAAAAGGTGTAGCATTTTATTTGTAATGACTTAAACAACAAAGTCTGTAAAAGGTTCACTCAGAGTGGTTCAACCAATTAAAACTATTAAGTGTCGCTAAACAGTTGCTAGCCAGGAATGAGGGAATCTGAGGGTGGGCTCAAACCTGATCTAAGAAAACACCTCGGTATTGCAAACCAGCATCTTAACCACTAGGTCATCCTGGCCCATCCCATGTTTGAATTATTATACTATGTATTTTGAAACCAGCTAGGTAGGAGTATATTCATAAAAATGTTTATAGCATAAAACTTAGGGGCCTATATTGCTTATGAGGATTTGTGAATGACACCTCTTAAAGCTATGATGTACTTCAGTTTTTTTGTGGAAATCAGTTACAAATTTAAATTCATGTTGATTCAATAAAATTCATAACTTCTAGTTGTGGACAGTGAATATAGTAATTTTATATTGTTGAAATTGAGTTAAATATTTTGTTTTATCTGTTAGAGAAATTATTCATATTATTGTTACAATTCTTTAAATATTACAAAAAAGGTGACTAGTGGTGATGATCTTATTTTTTACAAAATAAAAAAGACTATAATTCTATTAGACATCAAAGAAATATGTCCTCTTCATTTTAAATCATTTACTTAATATATTGAACTATTTTTTTGATGTTAAAATTTTATATTAATTTAAAGTTTTTATTTTTTAGCATTTGTTCTTCACGGCGAGTATGAATTTGAAGATCCCAAATCTCCAGATGATATGTATGCATAATTAATTATTTATTTATTTATAAATTGATAACAATATTTTATTTTATACATGGAAAAATTACTGCTGAATTGTATTTGAATTATAAATGATCTTCAATAATTTTGAAATTGTTTAAATTCTTATAATAAAATGTGATAAAACAGCGCTACAATTTTAGTTTATCAATTAATAATTTCATTTAATTATCAATTAATAATTAATTAGTTTATCAATCAATAATTTTTATTAAATTTAAAATTATTATAAATTTACACATCAAGTTGACTTTGTAATTATATTATTTATATATTGTTCTTTTATTCTTATAATCAGAGTAAATATTGTTTATATCGACCGGGAAGGCAAGGAGATCAATGTGAAAGGCAAAGTTGGAGACAATGTGATGTACTTAGCACATAAACACAACATTGAAGTAGAAGGTACTATATATACTTATCTTATAGAGTTTAAGTCGTTATCATTGATTATAGTCACTACTAAGT
>JAUZNC010057881.1:0-12125 GCA_034780395.1 Vannuccia rotundouncinata | reverse complement strand
AAATTACTTACGAAGTTATTATATACGAATTTTCAAACATTACGAATAATAATATAAGAATAAATATTTACGAATTAACTATATACGAATAAATTATTTACGAATTTATTATATACGAATATTCAAAAATTACGAATATAATTGGACGTAACCCGATGTATATATTAATAAATTTAACATACTAATTATATTTTGTCTCGACAAATTACTTATACCGCCTTCAAAAACTTAAATTTTAATCACTACAAACTATTTTCTCGGTAATGACGTAATATTTCGAATTTTGAAAATTATAGCTGTTTTATGTATGGATTTGAATTACTGTGAAATCTTAATACGGAGCTATATATATATATACATAATATACTTCAGCTATAGCTGGGTGTATTGATATGTCCCGCATATTCGTTATGTACAATGGTGGGCAACCTAATAAATAAGTAGGTACCTTGCTATACAGTTTATTTATATTTCAACGTAACGCCATTATACCCATAATTGTTCAGTGAAATGTGTATCATGGGTGCGTAGTCAGAGGTAAAAAAAACCGCACCCCATAATATTTCATAAATAATATAAAGCGAGATTAAATTATAATATACAGTTGAAACTAAATCCAAATTCTTAATTTTAGAAAATCAAAACACTTTTTGGCTTGGCCTTTCTGATCTCTTGAAGATATTTCTTTACATTTGGCCAAACAACAAGCGCCCTCTTTGCAACTTTGCGATTTTCAACCCAGCGGTGCTTGCAAATCACTTAAGGTAGGTTTGTAATAATCTTTCCCCCTTCAGGGTGAACTCTTAAAAAGATAATATAATGTTGATGGGAAACGTCTAAATCTAGAGAAAATGATGTAAATTAATAAGTCATGATGCAATGAAATTCATAAAATTGCAAACATGAAATTTGATGTTTAAAATACTTACATTTATTTTCTTTATTTTTTTAATATTAAAGAAATTGGTAAAAATGCTGAATTTCAAGGATTTCTTTATGGTTTTCCATTTTTCAAGTCTTTTCAAGACGAGCTCAAAATTTAAGGCTTTTCAAGATCGGTGCGAACCGTGTAACTATTATTGATCAACACTAATGTATGGTTTAATTAGAAGCATAACAAATTCTTTATATACACAATTTATTTTCTGTAATAAGATTGTCAACGGGAAATTGCAAAATTAAAGCTGTGTGTCAAATTATACAGTAGATTGATTAATGGTACATAATTTAAATGCTGGATCTTGTGGCAGGATAAAGAATAGTTGGCGTCATGAAATCATTCTTTTGTGGTTTCCATGACATCTGATGATTCTTCAGGAGTCTCCAAAATATAAGTGCGACATTGCTGCTCAGAGTCGAAGAGCTGGAAATGACAAAACGATAGAATAATAACATTTGATTGAAATGGACACAAGCTTTAGATGAAGAAAAATGGAAGATCTTATAAGACACTCACCACGAATGCGATATTCCGGACTCCATTGACCTCGAGTAGAACCGCTCTTCTGGGCAGACGCTCAACATTGGACTCCGATAGAAACTGAGACGCACCAATACTCAGACTGTAAGGAAACGATGAGGAATTGAAACATTGGTCCTAGACGATACGAAAAACTCCCTCCATATCTTTGGAGTAACTAAGAAAGTTCAGAAGCAGATCTTAAAGCCTCGAAAATCGTACCTTCACTAAAAATGGAGTGGTCTGTGTTACCAAGTAACATGTCAAGGCAGGTACAAATTACAAACATATCATAATATTATCATGCCTCCAAGGCAAAGGTTAGTATTATTATTACATTGGGCCTCAAAATTTCCGTACGAAAAAATCGCTGACAATAATTAATATATCGAATAATAACACAAAACTTTTGGATTCAGACTGTTCTACTTTTAAAACATGAAAACATCCAATTTTTTTTGGTAAACACATTCGACAATTCCAGCGGTAGCTATAAGATATTATATACTAGTCCTATTAATTTGATACTACCGCAAATTCTTCTATTTTCTAGAAGTTGATTAGCAATAGTTGATACACAGATACCTGGCAGACCCAAACAGACCAACTATAAAATTTAATTGAAAATAAATGCGTCCCAACAACTGTTTAAAACGAACACGATCCCTTCTGTTTAAAACGAACACTTCTCAAGCCTATGCTAATGGAACAAAAAAACTTGCCCTTTTAACTTCAAGGCTACAAAAATCTTCTCTCCCCACACCAAATCAACCGTTTGTCATCTATACAAACGAAAAAACATGGCGGTTAATGAATCCCAGAGAATTCTAAATAACGCAAACTACAACCGGAAAAGTGAATTAAAAAGAAATCCGGATAGCAAATATGCCAAGTTTTTCTTCTTATCTGATATTCCAATCCAACGAGAAAAAGCGAGCTAATGAACTGTAATTAAAGACGAAATTGAACCACGCCTACTCACTGAAATACACTAAATGAGAACATTACATCGTCAGCATAATTTGAGAAAATTATATAAAAGCACAGAATATATAACGCACAGAATACAAATAGCGACCTATTGATGCGCAATTAGTAAGTTAGCTAAGATTTCGCCAATCCCCTCCAAAGATAACAAAACTATAAATGTGCGCATAGAGGTGAACTAGGATATTTTATCTACGAATACCAAATTGACATTGATACTTGGACTTTAATTGACAAATGGCCGTGTGTGTAGTCAACTCAGGTGTATTTGTGAGCTTTATCAATACTAAATTGCTATTTCATTATATTATAAGATTTTAAAATGGTAATGCTTAAACAAAGAACACATTAAATCTGAAACTTCCCAAATATAATGATGTGTGTAAATACAAAATAGATCAAATAGAAAATTTCTATTTCTAGTGCCGTTTTTTAATAATTGATAAAAGTAAAACTCTCTTACATGTCTGGATTTGGATGTACAGCAAAGTTCTCGGCAGAAGTCGGCGAGATGGAAGTGAAGGATTCCGTGAGACGATCAAGAGCTATGAATACGAGAGCATTGAAGGTGGAGGGTGCCGATGGGGTTGTCCTCCTTGAAACGATAAGGCAGAGCACTTGAGCACTGAAGAATTTGGCGTCATCGATGGAATAGCTAGGAGAGGTAGAGAAAGAGAACTATGTCTATAACTAACTATTCGCTTAAGTTTTAAAGGGAGCATAGCATAGCGGTAACATGCCGCCCTGCAAACCTTGACTGCATGATAGTTAGTTTGCAATTATACAAATTCCTGTCTATCATAATGACTTTGTTATTAAGTAGTTATCTTTGGCATGGTACCCACACCATATTTAAAAAAAATCCAACAAATAGGAAAATAATAATGTACTATTTTTAACAATTTCAAATCAATATAGCCTAATTTAAAAAAATAAATAAAATCTATTTCTGTGGTTATTATTTTCTGGAATTGAGTCAAATCTAAGTATATAATTTTTTATAAATATACAAAATATAACCTTTTCTGCAAATCACTAAAAATGGCCAAAATTCCCTGACCGTTTTCAGGTTTTCCAGAAGTGTGGGATTATAGTTGTATTATTTGAGCAGTAACCACAACTTAATACACATTTTAAATGTTTTACGATTAGCCTCATACAATCACTCACTCAATGATACTATAGAAAATAGTTGGGAGAGACTCACGGCACAGTATCTTTGGAGTCGTCTCGGGGAATTCGATCTAGTTCAATGTGGAGCGCAGAGATTTGTCTGTGATTAAAAACAGCAAAATGCTTCAAATTATGATCTTATGCAAGAATGAAAATTAAATACATACATGTTCTCAAATAATATAATCAGCAACGCTCTGAAAACACGTTGCCCAAGCAATTACAATAATTGTGGTTACCTCCCGTTATCCATCTCCTTGACAACAGCCAGACCATCCTTGCTGGGGAAAACAAAGCCGGTCCACAAAGTGGTTCCGCCGTCTTCCGTCTCTTCACAATTTGTGATGAGAGACAATTGAACCTCCTCAAAATCGCTAGCAACAGGCAGGAAACACATTACTCCCTAAATGTCAACAGATTAGCAACCAGATGGGAAATCTTACCCCATTCGAAGCAGACTTGTGTATCGGGAATTTTTGAGGGAGATGTGACGATGGGTGAAGTTTCTCTGCAGTAAGAAGAATCCTACGTAAAAATCAATAATATAAAATTCAATCAAAAAGAGTTTAGCTGCCGACTGACCCAATTAAAACACAGTGTTTGTTCCATGTTTCGATAGAGATGATCGTGCATAACGTCAACCAGAGATGTGCTCGTGAAGAACTGGAAGATGCCGTCTACGATGTCGAGAAAGACATTGTTCATAATGTTTTTAGAAATCAACCGCCCAGTACATTTCACTGACAAAATTAAAATTACCCTGACTAACTTGTAATTTTTTTGAACAATTGGATACAAAAAAGAAGACATTTGAAATTTTTCTGACTAATATGAACCTTGGAAAGAGAAAATGAATCCCTTGATGCATTAAATAAACCACGAAGGTTTGTTTGAAGCGTCCGTAACAACGATATCAATAACAACGATATCTTGGTCAGTCCTGTTGTTTACAATTATCAGCAAAAATTAGAAGTATGTTACAAAGAATTTTAACACAGAGAACAATCTTCGTGCTTGCTGCAGAGATAGAAGACAAAAGGTGCACAGATCCACAATCAGAAACCTTTATTACCCGGATTTCGGTGTTCGCAATCATCCTTGGCCCTGTTGATCACGAAGCGCATGTCCGAATGCAGGTCAGAGCCGAACACCGACTCAAATGGCTTCTTTAGATCCCCCGCAAGCATGTACTGCAACAAGAATGGATTCGTGCACCATTTCGATAAAGAGGAACAACCTTATGATGATTCATCGTGTCTTCTTCTTCTCACCTGTTCAACAAGTTCAATATGATAACTCTCGATCTTTCCGTTGACGATTGTCGGCTTGAGTTGATCGGTGATGAAATCCACCACCAAACGCTGCTCTGAGGAGCTTGACTATTGAAAGAGAGAGAGAGAAAGAAAGATTTAGGGAGGGTAGTGAAGTCGATGTGGAGAATTTTTGAAAACGAACCTTTTGAAGTTCAGTTGGAAGTGTTTCATCAGAGAGGTCGAGAATACCTGAAATATCGATAATTCTTATTAATCTGTTCACAATATGAAATGTGTTTAATAAGAAACAACTTAATAACGCAGATTTCCCTAAATCATTGTTTAACTCTGACATCTTATTTATCAGCCAATCAAAATCACTTGCAGTTTTACATAGACATTACACAATAACATTATATATAATTTCCAGAGGCAGTTTATATTATGGCTCATAAAATTAAAACGGTGCGAAACAGAATAATTGTAACTACAAGTCTACAGCAGTATATTACTACAATGTCAATTATATTATAATTGCAGCTTAATGAGACAGAACCCTGGTTGTGAAAAACAAGACCAGACAATAAACAGAACCGTAGAAACGATTGATTTATAATTTATAAACTTAATTAAATATAGTTCATCTTTGATAAAAATAGATATGATTTTTCTGGTAAGTATGTATATAGATTAGGGGCCATTCAAGAGTGGGGGAGGGGTTATCAATATAAAATGCATACGGCCTGCGTACAGAGGGGGGGGGGGTTACTTCTGATGTACCATACGGAGTCCAAAAAAAGTTTTGCTCCTTATTTGCAGTTTACATAAATGAACAAAGCTTCGGTATCAATTTCCAAAGAAATCGTTTAAAGAAGAGTCATATACTTTTCTGACTTTAATATAAATAATGTAACTTGCATTATATATTCAAATAATGCAAAAACAAATAATAATCATGCACAATGAGATTTTATGTTCATTATTCAAAATTCGCGAATATTATTATATATCTAATATTGCAATTATGCGTACTAGCGTACAGGGGAGTCTAGACAATGCCTGTTTCAAGGGGGGGGGGGGGGGTTAAATTGATAAAATGTTGCGTACGTAATACTTGAATGGCCCCTTAGAAAATAATTTAAAAAAATAAATAATTGACTAATTCGTTTGAATGTAATATTTGATTCTACTTAATATAGTTTCTAATTAATATATGATAGTTATTATCAAGCTTAATCATTATTACACAGGCAACATTTTCCCGAGGGGAAAACCTACTTGCATAGAGCCAGCGAAAGAACGCTTTTAAATGTTTTGTAGCTTTGTCAATCACTCTGAAATGGAGAAAACAAAGAAAGATACAGACCTGATGACGCCGACAATGTGTGGTGTTTATCCAACAATAGACTCACAACTGGACTTCTTGCGTTTTCTGCAAGGCAGCACCAACGTCGCGGATGAGTTGACGAACATTATCTTCCGAGATGCCCAGCAGTCCATACTGTTCCTCCACACGAACCATACCCAACAGTTCAGAAGCATGAAGAAGGATCCACTGAAGGAGGCTGTGGTCGGTGATACAAGGAGATAAAGAGATACAGACCAGTGAGGTTTAAATTTAAGGTAACACAAATTATAATTTCTTTAAAGTGTTCATTTCTCGGTCATAAATGTTTGGAATTACTGAAATCAACTTGTCTTTGACTGACACTTCAATCTGCTTATGACAAATCTTGTGAATACTCTCATAGGTGTCCGCTATGGTCACCCCAAGTCGCTTTAGACCCGCGGCTGTCCACTCATCAATGAGGAAAGTGCGAAGTTCGCTCCTGCCAAAGAGGAAAAAGACACATCAACCAGTCAAAGTTGACAACAACTAGAACAACAGCCTTTATGAAATAATGCTCTCACCGACAGTGACCAAAGAGCAGAAGTTCCAAGAGTTCGTTTCTCAGCGACCAGTTCTGTAAAAGGGGAGATTGGAACCCTTTGAAACAAAACATAATCGAACCCACATGTAATATTAATGATTTGTTGTATATAATACCTCGTCAGTGGCCGCTCTAGATCTAGCATATCTGGTTAGCTTCATGTCCAACTCTAAGAGCGTATCCTCCCACGACTGTTTGATCTGATCCAGGCAAGAGTTGAGCAGCTATTGAGAGAGAATGTATCTCAAATTAGGAAAGAACATAATTCTTAAGATGGGCCGTGAAATACCTGTTTGCAGGACAGTAAGGCAACACAGTGCATCGAAACATTACGAAGTTCCGGTGCCGAACGACGAATTGCGCTAACATCAATCTAAAGCGAACGCATTTGATTAATTATACTTATATATAAATAGTATACTACTTGATTTAAGAAAGTAGAACTATTAACTATATAACATTTTAGAAATTGATGTAACAAATTATAGTTAAATCATAATATATAAATTACTATTTTGTATATATTTAAAATTGTGCAATAGCTTAATTATTACAAAAAGTTGTAATAAATACCGGATATAAAATTTCTAAATAGTTTGAATTATTGTTACTCAAATAATATCTAATGATACAACTTCAAACATTGATTAATTTCATTATTAACAAGTCTATAATCTTTTTTAATGTTCCTTACAAACCACAAAAAAACTATAGTATTCATAAATTAAAATGATAATTAACAGTAGAGAAACATAAAAATCAAATGATTGAATTACCCTGTGTTCCCTAAACACAGTTTTCCCTTGACAGTCGTATCGTTTGATAACAAAAGACAAAGTTCGGAAATCACTCGACAGAGTAGCTTGTATCAACTGAAAATGAAATAGAATGATTTAACTACTTTACTCACCCTGATAGGTAGTAGATTTAAAAAGAATTACTTTATCATCTTCAGAGCTCCTGTACTCCTCTGTGTCCAGATTGAATCCAGCAATATGGTAGAAACCATTTCCAAAGAGATCCACACTGAATCCAGATGTCACCACCAATACGGAAAATCTGAAGACAAAATATCCTAACCTATCACAAACTATCCACGCAATGTCAAGTGCAGCCTCTTACCTGCTTTCCATGTCTTTGGTTACATTTATAATCTTGAGAACGTTCTCCTGGCCGGCGAAGCTTAAGCCGGAAAAAAATACATTTGTATAATTATTCCAGCTGAATTGACACAATTGCACAACATTTACTAAAATTCGGAATAAGACACCATTTGATATTATAAATATTACGTCTGACACGTCGGGCGTTCAACTAACTCTTTATACGACGGCATATTGGCAACATTTGGGATGTAATGTTCCGCATCTGTCCAATCAGAGAAGCGGTCCGAAATTTCCCCCGGAACTTCCACCCAGTCCAGATGGGTAACAGGCTCCTCCAGCTGCCGACGGTGGAAAATAAACCCGTCCTCTAGAAGGCAGAAGTGGAGCCAGCCGCTCGCGTAGGCCACCGCCAGCATCTTGCCGTCCGGTCGCCATGACAACTGGGTGACAGCACCTAACTCTGGGGAGCTCGACTCCCAGGCTGTCACCATTTTGAGGCTGAGAAAGTGACAAAATTCAAAACTAAGTCAAAAATCTTTTAAAGTTATTTTGACCTAGATAGGAACATTGACCTATGCTATAAGAAGCACGCTTATTGATTTTATATATATATTCCTCCGTTTATTACTTCTGAATTGTGTCAATTTGCTGGTCTAGATAAATAATATATATGTCAATGGATAGGAAGCACAAGACATGTGCCTCACACAGTTATCTTACCGGTACAAGCCAACATCCCCTTTGGCTGATCCGGCTGCAATGAGGTCCATTGATGGTGTCCAGGCCGACACACCAACCTTCATGAATCCAATAAACTTGTCATCAACATTGTTGAATATGAACTCTGCCATCACTACAACAAGGGGTGAAATCCTTTTATGTAACAGATTCATTGGCAGAGGAGCACAAACAATGAAATAATCAAAACAAATAATTTTAAAATGTTCAAAAAAGGCATTCATTTTTAAATTCATGGAAATGATATCACTAATGCAATTATATGATGATTTGAATTTAAATCGATATCAATTGGGCAATATCATTGATCAAATTTTTTAATCAATTTATTTTTCAAATGGATATCACTAGATTGAATATGACTGAGAATCCTATATATGTTTATATAATATGCACATATGTAATAAAACTGTGATTTATAAAATTACCGTCTAGTATTATGAATATATAGAACAATGAAATCAAATTTATCAACTGGATTTCTCAATATTAGATTATGTATTGGCTGTATTTGTGAACGCCCACATATGTATATAATTTTGAATGTGGCTGTAAAGCTGTAGGTGTTTTCCGTCAATTTGGAATTCCGGAAAAAATTTTAACAATAGAAATGCAGATAACACGTTTTTGAAAATCTGAATTTTAGTATACTGTCGGTAAAGGGTTAAAGTAATGCAAGGATGGTCCGCCACTTCTCACAACTTGATACATTGTGACACACTCAATTTTTCCTCCATAATATTTTCCTCCAGAATTCCCAACAATATTATGATAATTTAATGAAGTTTTTTTATAAGACTCAAAATTTTATAAGACTCAAAACAGATTAACAGAAATCAAATCAATATGAGTGGTGCATAGTGCTCAAAATTTATTGATTTTAAAGCTAATAATCATTATCATATTAATAAATCCAGGACATTCCTGCCACAATAAAAGCCTGGCTTGTCATAGTCAGCACAATATGATCCTCATGGATGCTCAAATTAACATCAAAGTGGGTATGATCTTAATCAAATAATCCAACCAGGGATGGTTCATCATTTTGTAACAAAAATAACAGATAGATTTTTTTCATACAACTCTACTTAAGTATTGTTTTTTGTTAAACAAATTGTCTAATTGAAATCATTGTATTAAGATTTTATTAAAGATCAACATCAAATGAATTGATAGAATTATAGAGCATCAGCATTACACAAAAGAGTATTTAATTAATTTAGCATTTCACAGAATGAAAAATTTATGATTTTGTGAAAAATTTTCAAAGTTGACAAAATATTTACAAAATAACAGAGTTTTTACACATAAGAAATAATGTTTGGGTAAAAATCTGATTTTGACACACCTGACCATCCCCGAAATGTAAGCAAAAGAAGTAAATGGTTTCTGAACAAGAGTGAATTTTTACACACTTCAGAAGGTGGTTTTAGTCAAAATAAACGCTTGAAATAAAATTTGTCTGTGGCCAGCATAATAGTGGTATTTGAAAATAAATAATTGAAATAAAAATATATGTCAAAGAAGCTAGTCCAATGTAAATCCAATAGACAAATAAATCAGCTAACAAGCCAAATAAGATGATTCATCTTATCATTATTGCTTATTGTGAGACAGAATAATTTTTATAGTTGATAAATTAAATTTCTAAGGCAGGTGATAATTCTATATTGAGTCAGAAATTGGCTTACTTTCTTTAAATTGATCCAAAAATTACTAACTTGACACAATCCCTAACCATGTTAAGATCCAGTTTTTGCAAAAAAAAATTTTTGAAGATCTTGGACATGTAAAGAACCATCAAAGTTGTGACTGACATGCAAATGTGTAGTGATGGTGATTAATGTGGGTACTTTACACATTTAAAAGCAATGATTGTAAAAAAAGTATAAGATTACAAATATCTTTTAACAAAATTAATTTTTATTTAAAAAATATAATCACTTAATAATAATAAACTTTAAAAAAAATTTAAATATAATAATTTATTTTATTTATGTTCCACTTTTGGTTTTAGAATATGAAGCAATAATTTGCAATATGAAGATTTAGCATTGGAAAGATTTGCTATGAAAATTTGACAACATAACTAGAAAACTCCTGATATTATTTGTTAACATGATCTCAAGTTTAAAAATGCAAAATAAGTCTAGTTAAAACAAAATTTAAAAGTTGATAATTTCTGTATATTTTACTACTTATACATACATAAATTATGTCATCTTAACTAGCTTTAATAAAAATCAAATAAACAGGAAAATATTATCTGTGATTACCAGCAACACATTATCAATAGACAACGAAAAATACATAAAACAATCAATATATTTGGCACTGGTGTAAAGAAAGTAAAAGAAGCAGAACTGTTTTAGAAAATAAAATTGTAATACTAGTATATCTACATTGTATTTATACTATAAAATTGAAATCTATTAAGAGTGAGGAGTAAGAGGGTCTTAACTTTAATGGTCAAATGCTGTTATTGCTATAGTCACTTAGTATATATGTAGTTAATTTTTAATGAATATATTTACATTCCTCTTAGAATAATTTGTACTAGAAACAAGAAATTAACTAGAAATACAAGGTAATTTTGGAGTATGATAAAGGATTTTAAAGTTGTAGGTTAATTTACTTGTAATGAATGAGTTTGTAAACATTTAAATAAATATTGAATTATTTTCCCAGGGCTAAATTTAAGAAACTCAAACAAATTAGAAAAATTCAAAGCTTAACTAAAAACTTATTTGTTTACACTTGAAAATCTGACTAGACATACATAGTAAATTGAATAGTACTCATTCAGTAATCTCCAATGTACATAACCTGTAATAATCTTCAATGTAGTGCTTTATTTTGCATTGCACCTGTAATAATCCTCAATGTAGTGCTTTATTTTGCATTGCACCTGTAATATAGAATATTAGCCCTATTTCCAAAGAAATTTGTGCAGAGCAAACTATTTTTGGGGATTACAATTACTTTTAACATTAAATGAAATAGAATTATGAAAACCCAACTTCAACCAAGAAATTATCCTAGTACTCCCCCCCCCCCCTATACCCCTATTAGAAAATAATGCCAAATTATCAATTTCAAAAATGTTAATTATATCTATATGATGAAGAATTTAAAATAGACCAAGACTATTATATGATATGTCAGTTAGTTATATTAATTAAGTCATATTAGGAATTATATAATTTGATTAGCTATAACAAGATATATAGAAACAACAGTTTAAAATAATATATACAACTGCTGAATCAATATCCACTTTGTTTAAAATAAATTAAAACATTTCCCATATTCTAAAACCAATTTTTATTTCATAGTTTATAAACACCTACACTATTTTGCAAATGTCAAGAATGATTCTTAACACCTATAAGATTTCATAAATGAAGCAGTATTGACCCTCATTCTCTTATTAACTATCATGTTATCTTTCATATTAACTATCATTACTATCTATCTT
>JAUZNC010057879.1:0-12127 GCA_034780395.1 Vannuccia rotundouncinata | reverse complement strand
TTAAATCCAATATTGTATTTATGGAATCATGTAATTTTTCCTATGATGCGTGACTTTTGGGACACCCTGTACAATAACAAAGAAGGTCAACTCGCTGAGAAATATAGTGAAAGGCACACATCTTATGGCAGTCATCGATCTCATTAGAGAAGAGCATTGGCACAATATATCGAAATTTCTCACTTATGAGTCTGTAAGAATCCCATCTGAATCTAAATCTTACTCAGAAGACCTGTCTTCATTTGGGAGGTATTTACAATTAACTCCTCTACAAGTTTGACAGCTGAAGGTTTCAGAGTGGATCTGGGTCATAATTAACTTAATGTCAAGCAGGGGAAAAGTTTCACAAAGAAAAAGAAAAAATTAATCCAAAATTGCTACATCGACTGAACAAGGAGCTTTTGCCTGATGGAAATGGCTGTGGTGCTGGCCACACTGAAATCTGAAGTAGCTGAAGTGGAAGCAACCAGTGAACTTTGAGCAACATAGGGGGACATACTATTTCTGTTTTTTGTAACTCCACCCATCCTGACATCCCTACCAATGCTACACTAGAAGAATTTAAGGAGTGGGAACAGAATTATGAATGCGAATTTGAAGTTTTAAACCATAAGACCTCTGACCCTTCTGGTGCACAATTTGTGTATGTGGATGAAATCGTGGACTGGCTCCTGGCTTATGGAGAATCGATGAGGCCCATGAGAAATGAAATGACACCTATTGATGACATACCCTCCAAGCAGACCAAAAAACATTGCAAAAGGAAGGACCTTACAACAGACCAACCTCATTACAGCATGAAGTACAAATTGTGACACTGTCAATGCTGAGAACATTCCTTCATAAGCAGTAGTAATTCGTGGATCGATGAAACATCATGACTGATTGATTGTGACGTTTGGAGCTAAAAGATATCTGGGACAAGTCAAGACTGTTTATGGTAATGTAGAATTTGAAGCATCATTCCTTTGTTGTAAACCAAACTGTCCCACTAAGGAGTTATTTGTTCAACCAAATGAAGCAGACCTAACAGTCTTCGAATTTGAGGATATTGTAGCAAAGGTGCCCCCCCCTCCACCAGTTCCAACTCGATGAGACAAACTTATATTTATACAAATACCTGTGTATTTTTGAAATTTCTATTTTTGTATTATATATATATCAGTGTAATTCCAATTGTGTATATAGACCTAATATAGTGCCTTTATTCATCAATATATTTTTTTCAAAAATTTTAACCCCCAATAGTAAGATAGAATGGGTAAATGACCATTTAATGGGATACCCACATCCCCCCATAATGTGAGCTAAAATGGGCATACAGATTTCATAAAAAAATGGAATAACACCTACATTTACAAAAATTATTATAAAATAAGCACTTGCATAGTTAAAAAACATAGTTAAATAATAAAAACCAATGAAATGAGTATTAAATTAAGGAATCAGTATCATTATTATCAGTATGAAAACCTATATTAATAATGTTCAGTATAGTTATATCTCTATGATTTCCTCTCTATATAATGTATAGTATAGTTATATCTCTATGATTCCCTCTCTATATAATGTTCAGTATAGTTATATATCTATGATTTCCTCTCTATATAATGTACAGTATAGTTATATCTCTATGATTTAATTCAAATTCATTGAGGCTGCATCAAATGTCTCGAAGCTAGTTCAATCAATTGCCAATGTCAAAGATGATAACTGTTAATCAAATCAATTGCCTTGTGGTTACTGATATTGGTCTTTAGGCTCAAGTTGAATTGGATAAGCTAAGAAATGCGAAACATCCAAACTACGATCGACTGCGACTGTCTTTCAATTCCGATTGTCAAATATTCCTAAGGTCATTGTCTATCAAATTGGCTGAGCGTACTCCAATGCAATATTCAATTATTCGCAATGTAAGGGGAATATTTAAAATATTTATTGTGATGATATTTTGCTACTTTGGTACCTATTTAAATATGACTACATTATTTATATATATCTTTTTATCATCATGATAGGCCCATGCATTGAGTCCTTCCGTCATTTCGGAAAAGCCAAAGACTGCCAAGAAGCTGTTTCATGGACTGGTTAAGACGTTAGCCATAAATAAAATCATTCCCGACATCAGCTAGGGGACGTGGCTGTACAACAATTCGACATTTTGCTGACCAAAGATGTTGCCTTTGACAAGGAAATTTGCTCTTTTGTGTCTTATTGCCTGCAGATCAGCCACGCCTGGATGATATCTTTTGGCGTTGTGTTGGCCAACATGAAAAATACAGTCTCTGGCAAAGAAAAGAATGCTCATTGGACAAGGGATTTATAGACTGATAACAGACCGAACTGATGTCTTTGAACACACTGACTGTATTTTCTATTGTCGATTTCCAAAATAGTTTTTTTTAAATAAATAAATATGCAATATTTAACCCTAAGGTACTCGATTTTTTACAAAGTTTACTCGAATATACTCGATTTTTTGTAAAATTTATGCGCCACCCTGATTATAAGGCTAGAAACATGGACAGACTAGTTAATTATTTTTTTAATGCAAAAATAAGTATTATTAAATCCTGGTATTATAATAAATTTTAAGATATTATATAAAACACTCAAAATTCTTTGATAATTTTGTAAGTTACATATTAAATTGTAGAATCAAATTCTGAACAAATATATCAAAATATATTTAAAAAACGATTATAATTAATAACAAAACGCTCGCCGATTTAAAATTAGTACTTATGTAACATAATGCCGCTTTCTCTTTTATTGTTGAGGGATTCCGAATTTTTGTTGAAGCAGATGAAGAAGAACTGGCTATTAATTATTTAATGTTATGTAAGTTATTATAAAATAGAATTCGAATATATCGTATTGCCATATTTCACTTTATACATGTACCTCCATATGTTATTATTAAATAAAATATCATTTTATACAAAATAGGTGAATTTTATTAAATAGCTCAACCAATTGATAATGTGCGATTAAATATATAGTAAATCAATATGTAAATTTTGTTTCAGGTACAGTTGACGAAATAACAAACACAGTTGAAGGACCTGCTTCAAATTTTATAACGTTAGTAGAGGTAGAGATCAATAGAGCAAGTACTAGTACAGGAACATCAAACAACAGAAATGAAGAGATACTTAGTAGAAAAAGAGGTAGAGGAGAAGATTGGTCAGATGAAGATATCAAATTGCTAATTTCTATATGCACAGAGTTGAAAGTGGATAAAATAAAGTTTGGTGGATCAATATTATCCATTGATGGTAAACAGCTGAAAACAGATGATTGGTAGTGGATTAAGTAATTGAAATGCTACATGTTTTTTTATTGAAATGCATTACCTACTTTTTATGACTTAATTTTTAAGATTCTGACGTAATATTTAAAATAAAATATTACCTTTGTAAGAAAGATTCAACTTTTTGTTTCGAAATTCATATCAAAAAAACTTACAAAGGATACCTATAATGTAAAGAAAATTGAATAAACTTAAATATTACATGGTCAGAGTAATCGTGATCAGATCCATCACCTGCTGGACAGACGTTCATGGTGAATCAAAAATACCTGCCCATCCAATGGTTCAAGTTTGAGGGGCCGTCTCCTCCATCTAAGTTATTTGTAGACATATGTTAATTTAGGTTAATAAATCAGACATTATTTAGACATACTTATTACAAGTTAATAGATCATTCCAGGATGTGGACACACTAGAATAGACATTTAAAATCCTTAGTTCTTGACAGAATTTCGATTATTATGATTTAGTTACTGTAATTTAGTCAATTAATGTACATTTGTAATTATATATTCAAATTTTAGCTCATTTGTATTGCGATCAGTTGTATAATTGTTGTACGCTGATCACCAGCTTGTGTTTTTCTCTTCGAGTTTCTGGATATTTGTATCCCATTACAAGCTGGCAACGAACTCATTATGTGTGACAACGTCCCTGAGGAGCACCTCCCCCATATCGGTGACCTTGTATCAAGAATGGAGGAGCTTATTCGTCGAGCTGAACACGCCGCCCAGGGTGCCCAACCCATGGAGCACTCTGTGGCGGGCGATCCTCCGGCTGCTCAAGATAATCCTCAAGCATCTTCTGATGAAGACAAAATTAACACGGCCCTTAGATGGTCCCTTACCCCTGAGGGACAACAAAGACTCGGCACTAGATCTCTCCAAGAGGTGGACTTTATCCGCCGGATCTTCGAGGCTCCAGAGGACTTCGATATTGAATCCATCATCCGAGAGAGACTGGAGTTTCTCGTCGTTGGGTCTCTGTCGTCGTGGAGTGCAGCCTGTCTCCGGCAAACACAGGACGTGGCTGCGGTGTTCAACATTCCGGCATCCGATCTCCGCACAGAGGCTTCCAGTCGTGGGCGGTGGACCGGTCGGCGGTCCTGTGCCTGTAAGGGCCGTGGCTGCGGCCAGGCTCCGCCGAAGACATTGTAGAGGCATTGTGGCGGCCCCAGAGCAACTTCGCAGAGAACGCTTAGAAGACTGGCCGGTTGACCTGGACGCTTTGCCCCCTGGCCCTACTCAGGATGTGGCGACCCAGATGACAACCCCGTCTTCATCTTCCTGCATTACTGTTAGTGACAGTTGCCAGCTGGATTTTCCACCTTCAGTTCCAAGTTATTCTTCGGAGGAAGTGCATGTCACCGCTCACCAATTGTGCATCCCTGCTAGAAGTTCTGTCTCATCCTATTCCTCGGAGGAAGTGCACGTCTGCGCTCACCATCTTATTGGTCTACGGGCCTTTCCTCTCATCTCGTCCCCGGCACGTTATCCGGCCAGTTTGAATTGGTCTTTGTCTACACTTGAGGATATTATCAGCTCTTCTACCGCGACACTGGAGATACTAGCGGACATTCATGCTTGGCTTTTAAGCCAAACCTTATCACTTTCGGATTTATCTACAGTGCACCTTATCGACTCTACACTTTTAGAATCAACTTATGGTTCCTTACCTCCTGTCCGGGTTCCCGGTATAGATGATCTCCTTCGCAATATCGTTCCGATTACCGGCGAAAACAACCCTCAGCACCCAGTGGATCCCATTGACCCTCTTGAATGCTACGACCCGGAAGAATGGGCTTCGGGTTCGGCCCCTCAGGTACAGCGCAGCTTTCCTTCTAAGGCGGTTTTGATTTCTCCATTGCCTAGTCTCAACCCGGAATTTCCTTCCCGAATGCCTATGTCAGGACCTACCTGCTTTATTTACTCTGAGGGTGCACAACTATTCATTCAAAAGACATTGTCTGTTCAAATTTCAACGCGTGTTTCTCCAGCTTTATCAGCTTCCATTTCATCTCTTCTTACATCAGGGATTATTCGAGCACAAAGAAACTTTCATTACAGTATGTGCCATTGAAGGCTAACGCGGCGGATTTCCTCTCCCGGGTGCACCTGCGGTAATTCCTCATTGCTGGCCCCCGGGGGAGGGATGAGTCATCCTTCATACGTTCCTTGTTCTCATTGGCCCACGTCACTTCCGGTTTCTGATTTCCGGTTCCGGTGGCGTGGGTCATGGGCACACGTATTGTATCACACCCATAATGCTTACAAGGGTGGCGAGTACATCTTCTATATATTCTGTTCCTAAAACACTACCTGGCAAAAAACGACACCAACAAGTACTTGCTGTTGAGGTATGTAGAAATTATATACTATATTTTATAATTATAGTAACTTTAAATTAACTATATATAGAATACCATCCTGTTTAGCATCTAGTTTGTGCAATTGTTAGGATTAAGTGTGTCCGATTTAGACTACTAATAGACTAGTAATTCGAATATACTACATATGTAAATCCTTTCTATTCAGTTGCTGTGGAGTCATAACTTGAATTCTTGAATCGAAATGAAAATAATTCGACATATGTTCTATTTACATTTTCTGTTCTTATTTTATTTCACGTTCATAAGATGGCCCGTCATCTTGTGGATTTAATGGAGGAAATTCGTCTTCTTCAATCCTAAGTTGCTGTGTCATTTGTTGACCAGACAGCTGACTTCCCATTGCAATTACCGTTCACATCGTCAGAGGAAGTGTTCGCCATTCTAGATTTACTGGAGGATGTTGCCCACCAACAAAATCTTGTATGTTTTCAGCTTTTTTTGCATTTAATTTTATTGTTTAGTAATTTAATTACGTCTATGCAGATCAGATCAAAAGATAAATCTGTTTATTGACTAGTTAAACTTTATGGAACTTTTCAGGCACGTTTAATGCTCTTCCGTTGTGGTACCGACCTCAAAAGAGTGCCCTGAGTATTTTAAAGGGTCTGCTTACAGACAAAGTTAGCATGCTCTTCAATTTGGATGAAGGTGGACCACACAAAAAATGGGGACTCCGGAATACCCCTCTGATGCAGGTAATAATCAGTAAGTTTTTTGTCTTGAATATCATTATTTTATTATGAACAATGAGTATATAATATCATCCACAATATCTTACCTAGGTGCTATACAGAAGAACAAGCCGACGAGGACAGTTTTTTACATAGACATTGAGTCCCAAGTTGGGGTTCATTTAAAGCACTCAAAGAGTCGTTTGAGCATAAAGTGACATTTATGCATTTTTATTTTTTATAAAAATGCATAATTTTTTTTCATTTATTTCATTTTTATAAACACATTTTATATTTTAATTGTATACAGTTTCTTTTGTACTTTTGTCCAAAAATTTGTTTCAATTAAAAAAGCATTCAAATTCTAGTGCTTTATCAAAATGTTACAAAGTTAGATAAATTTGTACTGTATTAGAGAAATAAAATTATTAAATAGTAATGCATCTGAGGTCCTATTTATGCAAGTTAACAAGGACTACTGTTTATTTGTCTATTTTGTTTTGTGTTGCTTTATTTTAATAATTAATAATCTTTTAACTGTATGTTTGGATTGACATCTCTTCTAATATTTTGGTAAGTTTTACTTTATAAAATGTGTATACAATACTTATGAAAGTTATAACTAGCCAGGTATATGAGTTATTTTGTTAATTGAAATTTTAAAATATTATTTTACAATATTATTAGTGTAATAAATTATAAAACAATCCATGAAAAGTGATATTTAAGGGGTGCCAACCTAATTTTTCAGGTAGGGAAACTATTTCCTCTATGGCCCCCTAGCAAAGGGCCTGCTATATAATTTACAAGAGCATAAGGTTTATTGAAAAGGTCTTTTTTCCATATTTTCTTCATCTACATCATCTTATAATGTTGAGACCTAAAAAGTCGGGTTTTTGTTGTTTGGTATCTTAATTACCAGCTAAAATAGCCCAAAACAGATGAATGTTAGCAATCAAAAAGTCAATATTTCAGATTGGGACATTGTTTATATATTTTGGTGGTGCTACTACTTCTGCTTCAAACCCAACACCCAGTCGAGTAGCCATCAAGAAACTTTGACCTCAGTGACAATGCATGAGAATATTTTTCAAGAGCCCTGTATGCAAATGTTGCAAGAGTTGTCAAAAAGGTGTGATCTTGAAATGGTGAGAAGAGCATTTCAAAGTATATCTAATGATGTCAATTGTGCATTGAATAACATGGTGGTCAGGGTCATAGCTAGGCATATGCAAATACGCTTTTGCCTACCAAAATTTCCATATTTAGTGTACCATATTTAAACGATTTTGCATATCTTCTAAAAACTGTGTACAAAAAACAATACTTAATGATTAATAAAATTATTTCTAAATAACCAAAGAATTATATAGTATTACATACAAATTCAAAATGTAGCTATTAATAATAATCAATTATAGGCAGAAATCCGATGGGTAGATACAATATTAATCTATAACAGTTCAATGGGTAGATAGTATGTATTCAGTATACAGTCATTTACCAGACCAGGCACGTTGGAATACTTTTTCCTGGGGGGCAAGAGTATATTTCTGCCCCCCCCCCCCCAGAAAAACCGAAAATAAATTAATGCCCTTTAGATTTTTAAATTTTTTTATTTATTAATCAAATTTAATTAAAAGAGAAGATAAGATAGGTATCTATAAGAGATAGATCATTTTAATACTTAATTTAACATTAAAAACTAAAGTTTCAGTTTAGATTCAAACATTCACAATTCAACAATCGCATGTTCAGGAAGGTTAACCTGGGAATCTGTGAAGATCGAGCAACGTTTAAATGGTTTTCTAGCTTACTTCACCTATTGTATGCGGGGCTTCCGTTTTGGATCGCTGCGCTCCAACCTTGTCTACCTGGCCCAGCCTCTTCCTGACCATATGCAATGGTCTCCCCCAGATCCGGGCACTCCTTCTGCTGTCTCTTGGTATGTTGATGCCACTCCTACCCAAGTGGCCATTATGCGAGGAACCCGAGTCCTGGCCCGCATCAAGATCAATATGTCTCAGTTCTACTCAGAGTGTTTTGCTCTCAGTGGCTACGATTTGGGCAGCCAAAGGCGATACTATCTATTCTGACTGCTGGCCCCTGATCCTGGCTGCTCGCCGGCCCCGATGTGGAACACATCCTATTTTCTTTTATCTCACTCAGGTGGTTCGCACTAAGGGCCTTTTTCTTCGGTTCATTTTGGGGTGCACCAATCCGGCAGATCTACCGTCCCGCATGGCTCACGCCATTCCGCTTTCTTCTTTTGACGCGGGGCGGTAGGTCATCTTGACCTGTTTCCTGATTGGTTGACCTGGTTTTCCTGGTCCCTGATTGGCTAGGAGGTCTGGGTTGACTACTATTTTGTATATATATGTGCTTGTTTCATTACATTTGTGTCTTACGTTTTTGTATTTGTAAATTCGGCGTGTGTTGTAAGCCGAATTTATATTTTTGTTTTGTTTTGGAAATATATTGAGAGGGGAAAAAAAATTATGGGTTACATAAATATTTATCAGGGTAATTAAAATATGATGCCAAGATTGTTGTCTTAAATAAAACGACAATTACCATAATAGTGTATAAGTTTATTTTGTGCATTGTTATTTAATGATATTACAAAATCATGTTTATGTTAAACATTTGTATGGATTTAGGATTAAAAAAATAATGATTTGATAAGTAGATCATTACATCGGACATATTTTAAGGTAATGGTCGTTTTATGATTTTTAGATAGAAATACTAGTAAGTTGCAATTTTAGTTGAAACCAATTACTCAATTATTCAATTTTAGTTCAATAAATAAAAATATGGATAAAATAAAGTATAACTAAGTTAACACAAAGAAGCATATTTCTACAAAATCTGCACACATAAATTATTTTAAAAATAAACGACCATTACTTCTTTATTATGGGTCATGAGGCATTAATTGTAAGAAAAGTTAAGAAAATAAGTTGTACTATGAATGATTTGCAACATTGTAAAAAATGCAGTTAAAAAAGAAAGCATATGTCGGGATTTGAACCAGGTACCTTAGGGTCGGTAGCTTAGCACTCTGCCATAAGTAGTAAGAAGATGTAGTTATTTGATTAGAGCTGTACAATTGCTGCATAGTAATCAGATATTCTTCGCTCCCTTACTAGAGAACAGTTACCGTATCCTTCTTGTGGTTATGTCCATTGTAGTTTACTGATATATAATGTTCATCTATATTTATATACATGAATATATAGGTACGCTATAGTCTCTCTACTGATAGCTGGATTGCAAGTAGTCCTTACTAAAAATACCAAACCAATCGTTCAAAAAAGCATTTTGTGTATAGTCAAGAATTGAATTGTTCAGAGTTCAATCTCGGAGTTTTCTGTTAATGTCTTCTGTAGAGTATAATGTTGATCAAGACTGACTTATTTAATATGTTCAAATAAATCAAGTTTTGCTCGATTTTTTAAATAACAAAAAATTTAATACCTATCTTAATACTCTTAAAATAAATGTTCTATTCGATTTTATAAGGAAGTTGTTGTCATAACAAAAAAGGACATAGTGTTTTGTTGATAAATTCAAATTAAATGATTTATTTATAAAATCTACTTACTAGTTATACTTACTGTGTTTATTTTCAGTCAACAATGCCTAGACAGGAGAGATGCCTAAAGCAGAAGCTAAGCGATCTCAAAAGGGACAGTAAATACATGAAGACGTTAGACCATTGTTGGTAAGTGATTTTTTCATTTTCTTTCAGTATATTTTTTAACCAATTATGTTTTTTAAGTAAGTTTAAACCTAACCATCACTTTTCATACAATTCAGGAGTCATGTACAGGCTCAATCGGGTCTCACTGCAGCTCAGGACTGTACATCTAATACCACTGCCGCTCAGGACTCTACATTTGATGCCACTGCCACTCAGGACTCTACATTTGATGCCACTGCCACTCAGGACTCTATGTCTGATGCCACTGCCGCTCAGGACTCTACATTTGATGCCACTGCTGCTCAGGACTCTACATCTGATGCCACTGCCGCTCAGGACTCTACATCTAATGCCACTGCCACTCAGGACTCTATGTCTGATGCCACTGCTGCTCAGGACTCTACATTTGATGCTACTGCCACTCAGGACTCTATGTCTGATGTCAATGCTGCTGATGCTTCTACTCTCATCAAGGACATCATGCCAGGACCTTCTTCTTATGTACCTCAATTACCCTGTTCATCAATATGCTGCTCTTCCTTTGTTCCATATCAACCAACTGAGTCACCTACTATTAGAGCACTTAAGCAGAAGCCACCATTTCAATCAAATTGGTTTGAACAGCATAAATGGCTACATATTTGTTTAACATGGAAAAAGGTGTTTTGTTTTTTTATTGTAAATGGGCTTATGAGAATAAAGTCAATATACCAAATTGTAAAACTGAAACAGCTTTTAGCACATCAGGCTTTTCCAACTGGAAGGATGCATTGTCGAAATTCAGGGTACATGAGTCTTCAACCTTTCACACACATGCTATACAGGAATACAGCAAGAAAAGTGTGAATACCATTATAGATTTGTATTCAAAACAATGCTCTGCTGAACAGAAGATTAATAGAGAAGGCCTGATAGATCATTTTAAAGACTTATTCTTTTTAGTCTGACAAGGCTTAGCTATTCGTGGCGATCAAAAAGAGGAGGGTAATTTACATCAATGTTTGAAGCAATGTTTGGATTCAGTTAAATGGCTCAATGATAATAAATATAAATCTTCAGATATTATTAATGAGCAAATAGAACTCATGGCCCACATAGTGTTGCAAGATGTATTAGTTGACATCAAATCCATTCAGTGGTTTGCACTTTCAGCTGATGAGACAAGAGAACAGCTTGTAATATGCATATGATGGGTAACCAATAGTTATGAAGTATTTGAAGAACCTGCTGGCTTATACCAAGTACCTGATACTAAATCCAACAGCATAGCAGCAGTATTGAATGATTCACTGGTTAGATTAGGTCTTTTGTTGTCAAACTGTTGTGGTCAGGCATATGATGGTGCCTCTAATTTTCAAGGTTGTCGAAATGGGGTTGCCAAGATTCTCTAAAATAAATGCCCATCAGCAGTGCCAATACATTGCCTAGCACATTCGCTAAATCTAACTCTGCAGGATGCGGCTTGGAAAATTGATGCCATTCGAGATGCACTTGATACAGCAAATGAAATTATTAACCTCATCAAACAATCCCCAAAGCAACAGATGCTTCTAGAATCTATTCAGGAACAGTTTCCTGAAAACCATCAAAGCATCAGCCTTTTGTGTCCAACAAGATGGATTTTTTGCTCAGGGGAATTTAAAGCAATCGTTGATAATTGTGTTCCTCTTTTAGAGTCATTTGATATTGTCAGAAGAGGACAGAGAGGATATGCCACAAAGGCAGCTGGTCTAGTAGCATTAACCTCTTCATTATGGGTGTCGCAACGTTTGCGATGAAAAATAAGGTACTTCACATGACGGGAATCGCAACGTTCGCGATTTTCTAAAAATAGTTTTCATACTAGTAAGAAGCTGAGAGACACACTCAGAGATTTTGATTGGCTAATGAAAAACAGGCAAAATTGTGTATATAACAATATCACAGAAAATTTTCAATTACGAACTCTGCTCACGTTTTCAACATGATTTAATACTCTCCTACTGGTTTCAATTCAATTATATATTATTATATATTACAATTTTCTACTATATTTTATACCTACTATG
>JAUZNC010057877.1:0-12132 GCA_034780395.1 Vannuccia rotundouncinata | reverse complement strand
GCCCAGCACTTTATTATATCATTTTTTACAATAAAATAACAATTACAAATTACAGAAACGTTTTATACATATGTGATATATATGTGTTTTAAAAAAATATTGTATTAAATAATAATAAAAAATAAGATAAAATAAAATATCAATGATAAATTGAGAAAAGTTTATAGATATGTGCCCTTTTTAATACCTAGCCAGCCCCCATTCAAAATCATGGATCCGGGAATGGGTTACTCTAGCCCATGACTTATCATCCCCATATCAGTAATTTTAATGACCATATTTAATATATAGTATATGGAGAATTTGAATTTTCAATTTTAAACTTAATTAAATATGGTTATCGATACCCGACTAGCGAGCACTTATTGATTTTTATCAATAAGAAAATATAATCTTTGATTGGATTTCAATAATTGTAATGGCTATTAGTACTATAAAGCATATACGGAGAATTCGATTTGACTATGATAAACTTGATTGAATGAAGTTATCAATTTAATACATTTATTGATTTGGACCAATATTTTTATTTTTAGCAGTGCAGTAACTGATTTGGTTAATTTAAAGTCTTTGAATTACTATATTACATGTGCAGAATTCTATTTTTCTATTTAATACTTGATTAATTGTTGTAATGATTTTTAATTTCATAGAAATAGACTTCTTTTAATTGAATGGTAATACACAAAGTTAAAGATTTCAATAAATATTTCAGAATTTTCTATCATTTTAATATTATTATTAACATTAGCAAATTTAAACAAATTTTATCATTGCTAAAAATCCTTCAATATCCTTTAAGTTTTCTAAATTTCATTAAAAAATTCTGAAATTATTATTATATTTACATTTAATATATTTTAACGAAATTTTGACACATTTTGTACATTTTAACATATTTTAGCAAAGTTTGATAAATTTTAGATTTTTACAAAAGAAAAATTCCATAAAAATGCATACAAGCGTTCAATTTATAATTTTTTTCTGATAACTCTTTTCCGTTCTTTCGCCCAATTTTTCACAAATTTGGTCATGAAATCCAAACACTGACCGTCTGAAAGTCTATTTTTTGTACTGAAATCTTGAAGTATGATACTTAATTTTCTCGGGAGTTAGCTCTTTCAATATATCCTTTATATCCAATATATCATACTCATCAATGTAGGGAAACAGGATAGTTTTCCCCACCGTGCAATTCTCTTTTGACTCCCTTCTTCTTCTTCTTCCTCCTCCTCTTCCGATTCTTTTTGTTTGTTACTCAACTGATTTTGTTGCTGCCTGATTGGATACATTGTGTATAATATATATATAATATATCTAAACGTCATCATTCATGTTAATAAACATAACTAATAAAGATTGTTTTCTCAAAATATCTATAGATAACATGGATATGCGATTGAATTATAATGCAGTATGATTGTTGCCGGACCGACAATGTCTTGAAAAAAACATCTATGGAAAATTTATTAAAAAATTGCAAAGAAAATTTTAATAAGGAATTATGAAAAGTGCACTGGTTCACCGAGAAAATATACAATTTAAGACTTTAAAAGACCTTCCAGATATACTAACTGTATATGATGGCCCTTCAAAACACGAAGAGCTGAATCTTATAAGACCGCTTGATATTGTGGTAGAGGTGATATTGCAGGAGTAAGCGCTATTGTTCTATAGTTTCCGTAGTACATTTTGTCTCCTTTCTTGAAGAGCGAGACGTATACGGATTTTCCAATCCTTTGGCCATGTCTTTGATTTCCAGATAGAGTTGCATAACATCGTCAAGATTTTGACTGTTGCATCTCCGCACACTTTGAACATCTGTACTGAAATCCAATCGCAACCTGGGACCTTCCCGCTAGCCAATTGTTTCACAGCCTCCTTCACCTCTGATTCCAGATCGTCTGGCTCGTTTTTCTCTCTCCCTATTCTCTGGTGCTTTGGTTGTTGCAAGCCCTAAAGTCAATTTCTTGGGTTCTTTGTTTTTGGAGTCATTGTATGGAGGTCTTCCCATGGTCTCATACCGTTCTTTATCGTAGAGTAGACAGTTTAAGAGGATGTGGGCAGTGTTTTCGGGCATGAGGTTACTTTCTCATGCTGTGGAGAAATTTATGAGGTAAGTCTCCTAACTCTGATTTGGTGGATGGTTATTGCTTCGTCATGGTTAAGGCTTTTGCAAAATCTTTTTTGGCTGCTCTAGAGTAACTATTCACTGCACTAGGTTATGCCGAAGTCTTGGTGTTGCCGCTATCTGTGTTTGAGTTTACGGCAGCGATCTTCTTTGTGACTTCAAAATCGATTGGGGTTGCAGAGGGTCCACTTTGTCCGCTTTATCTGCAGCTGTGTCTTCTTCCTCATGCTCATCGATCCCTCAGTGGAAAGGGACGTCAAATTTTAACGTCAAATCCATATAGGAGACGATTCCATATTCTGTTGGCAGTTGTTTCGGTGTTGTTTTTTGGGCCTTAGGATAATGAATCAATGGATGATTTACAGTCATATTGTGGATTCTGATAAGTTTCCCTTTTGTGTTCATTGTCTTGAGGTCCTTGAGTGCTGATTCGATGGCAGTTCAGCCTGGTAACTGGAGCTGAACTTACCTGCCGGTACCCCTCTCTTGTTGGTGTAGTCTCCATAACTGACGTACAGTGCCCACCTCCGCCTTGCTCAGTAATGTTAGTGACACAGCTATCTGACCAGATGTTGAGTCAATTTTAGATGTAGATGTCAAATTTTAATTTTTTTTATTTTTCCTTGAGGGTGATGAATCATGAGCTAGAGTTACGCATCCCATACTACTTATATAAATATTGAAGAAAAAAATTATTAAATATTATTTCTTATTATTAAAAAGGGAAAATGTGAAAAACATCTATAATGGTAAATGTAAAACATTATTAGGTACCTATAGAATTTACATCTGAATTGTTAAAACCAGTTACATTTTAATATTTTATACACACGTCAAATTATAATATATATAGAGAGCATTCATAAATTATTATTTAATGAGGTAAAATATGTCAGTGAAGTGTGTATTACTTATTTTCATTTAAAATCTGATTATTTAATTATAAATATAATATAAATTAATTTGAAACTAAAGTAACTAGTTTTTTCTTCTTAAATTTAAAAGTTTCTCTGAAACGGTTTGGCGTATAAAATTGACACTACAAGTCCTTCCCCAAAAAAATCAACAAATATTTTTATTTAGGTATTTATTATGCGCTTTCAATTGCTAAGTCCCAAGCGCATATTGTAGTTCATGTATATCGGCACATTTAACCTTTTTATTCCTATTTTTACACGAGTAGGTAAAGCATCCTGACAATCGTTGTAAGTCGTTGATAGTAATTGAAAGTATAAAGAAAACTGTTAATAAATTAAAGATCCTCTCTTTTAATACACTTCATAATATAAGAATATTTTAAATTTACCACTATTAAGTAGTATAATTAATAAATAATATGTAAACAATTATTTTGTACTAACTTTTCCAACTTTTACTTAAAAGTTATCAAAGACGAAGGAAATATATTCCGTATTCAACAAGGCCACCGGTGTAATAAAAGATTTGTCTTTTATAAACCGAACATGAATATTTTATGGTAAAAAATCTCAAAATTATCATCAAGTAATTATGGACAGTAAAGAAAACAGTTTTATAATTTGTAACTTGGTTTAATAATTATAAATAACTTCGAAAAATAATTCAAAGCCCGCGGCGTATTAATTTTTTGCAATTGCAGTTAAAATGTTAGGGTGATCCTAAAAATTAAGGTCTTTTTTGATTAATTCAAAACAAAAAATATATTCCAATTCAAAATTTTATTTATATATTCAAATATAAAAAATTCATTAATAATTCAACAAGCCAACGACGAAGATAATTTTATTAATAATAATAATACTATTTTCATTATAGTTTCAAAGATAATGTCCTTCACATTTCTTAATAAGTTCCAGATCTCGAGTCAACTTGTGGAGAGACTTCAGCACAATTTGTCTCGTAAATGTTGCCATCTGCGCCTCCAAAATTATTCAAGATAACTTTTTGAAATGAAGTCAAGGCGGTTGCGTACTGAATCGAGACGACGGAAAATAAATCCATCGCAAAGATTTACATTCGGAGAATAAAGGGGTTGTCTCAGCAGCTTGGTGTTCTTCTCTTGTAGGAATACGGTAGTGGCATTGGAGATATGTGGTCTAGTATTGTCGTGAATGAGCTAGATATTCTCCATCGGCAGTGGTTGAGGCAGTGCTGCAAAGTGATTGCCCATATTAAGAAGAAAGTTTATATAGAGCTCTGAGTCAACAGTGTCATTGACAACTTCAAAAAAATGTTCTCCTCTTATGAAGTAGCCACAATCGCCATCAATTTTCTGTCATGGATGCTGCGCTTTGCAGTTTGAAGACGTCTTCATCCCGACCTTACTAAGAGCCTAGTATGTTGTTTGCTGATTGGAGTTTTCTTAAATAAAACCGCTTTTCGTCAATCACCACGAGATTCTTTTGAACAAACCGAGATCCCAGACTGTAGCATTGTAGTGCAGTGCAGTGCTCGACACGACATTGACGGTTCAGGTCAGTAAGGACGGGATCAGGGACTTATCGTGTACGCATCCACATGAGTTCTAGATTGTCGTTGAGGATATTCCAGATCATTTTGTATGACAATCCTGTCAATGTGACCAATATACGGATTGATAAAGTATTACCTATCATCAGTAATTCGTTGATTGATGTTCTCTATAGTCTACGTCCGTACAGCGCTCATTGGTCTTCCTTGCCTCTGGAGAATAATTGAAACTTAACTGAGTACCATCTGAAATTTTTTTTGAAATTCGCTGCACTTTTTGAAGGCTAACTGAATCATTTGGTCAGGCGGCTTCTAAGTATTCGTGAATTGAGCAGCACTCACGTTGCTTCGACGTAAAGTTTCAATAAAAAAGTAAACTGTCAACAGAAAATTGCATGTTGATGAATATACAAAAACTGTTAGTGTATAAAATACTGCATTATATTGAATATTCGGTGATCTCTGGTTACCTCATTTCATATTTTAAAAAAATTCTTATTTGACTTCAATACTAGGTGCTTATACTTGTCTCATAAATTTTGTTTGAAATTATATATTGTAATTGTGGTTTATATTTTAAATTAGTGCATATATTTATATATAATGATATAAACTTTTACCTGAAAGTACCAATGACTATTTGTGTTTTCAAATTTCTATAATATTTATTTTAAGAGATAAAAAAAAGAACTCCACTAAATTTCGGCATAGGTCCTTGAAAATAATTAAGCAATCCTATCACATTACTAAACTAGAATTACGAAAAACATTGTCGGTAGTTTCAGTATGAAAATATTGACTTCGACATTTACCTTTACACAGGATGCATCTTTATGAGGCTAAAACAGGTAAAGATTACATTTTATGCAAATTCTTTTTTTAATTATTGTGGAATACAATCTTCGATACTATACGTAGTAAAAAAATGTTGCTTGTAGGTTTAGGTACAATCGTATCTTAATTTATATAATATGAGTTACAAAATAATGTTTAAGATTAAATACGTGTGAAAATGTATAAATTTGTTTATTTGAGTTACTATTGGAAACCTTAAGGAACTCCGATAAATTTAAAAGTTGTAATAACTACGGAGAGAGTAAAAGAAAAATGTCAAGTGGACCGAGCTTTCAGGAAAGGTTGTCGCAAGTAATAAAAACGAAACAAAAGGATGCGACCGAACTTGAGAGAATCCATCGAGAAAATTTACAACTAAAAAATGACGATGAACAAAATAACCTTTCGAATAAAGAAATTAATTTGTCTTCTTATTCGTCTTCTGGCTCGTCATCAGATCCATCAGGAACCTCAAGACTAAAAAGCAGAGGAAAGAAAAAAACAAAGGAAGAGACATCAAGTTCCTCTGAAAGGTGATGTAACTTTATGCAAGCATTGCTATTATAATATATTAGTAGTATGGAACCGTTATACCTACCTCCCCACCTCCCCCCGCCTTTGATTACCACATTTGCTAGTTAAATTATTATCCAATGGGAGTCCGGTTAATTCCAGAAAAAATCCTATATAAGGAGGTGTCTCACTCGCTGTTTTCATTCACATCTTTCCGAGCTCTTAGACGATCGCCTCCTTGTCGCTCTCGTCCGCATTTTATCACAATTTTCTATTGTTAGACTATGAGCTTTACTGATAATGAGCAGTCAGCTGAGCTTTTATTCGTAATGGAGTCGTTGGGGATTCCAGATCCTATTAGTTCTGCGATATTTCCCCTCTCTAGACCGGATGATAGTTCAGCTGTCTGCTCGCAGGAAGTTGAAGAGTTCATGGCGACGCTGTCTCCAATCCCGGCCGAATATTTCGTCGACTTCAACATCGACGACTTCAACGGCTGGATTCAAGCTCCTCATATAAATGAGCCTCTGGATCCCCGGATGGAAGCAGCTCCCTCATCAACCTCTCCTTCAACCCAGTCCAATTCTGCAGAGGAGCCTTTGGATCTTACTGCACGCCCAACCTCCTCATCTACTGCTCTCTCACCGCAGCGATCTCCTCTAGACCTCAGGATGGAAGCAGCTCCCCCTTCCAATTCTACAGAGATGCCTCTAGACTTGAGAGTACACCCAACCTCCTCAACTACTGCTTTATCATCACAGAAATCTCCACTCCCAGCAGTAGCAGTTTATCTCAACTTCGACTTGGACGAATTTTTCAATGCACCTATCCTAACTGAGACATCGCGAATACCTGCTCCCTCAGTTAAGAATATATCTGCAGCCTCTCCAAGCACGAATCAGATTTTGAAAATTGATAGAGATTTGTTGGATTCAGGAACTACGGCATCGCGACTACCTGCCCCGCCAGTTCCAGTGGAGTTCGATTTATATGACTACGTCATCAATACTCCAACAGCAATCTCTACTCAAGACCAACCCCTATATTATCACTAGCAGAATCAGCCTCTCCAGCACCGACACCTTGAGCCACACCACCTACATTATCACCAGCAGTACTACCCTCTCCAGCACAGACCCCTCCAGCTTCACCAGCAGTACCAGTCTCTCCCGCTTTTTCTACAACATCAGCTTCCACATCATCGTCATCTACCTCCTCCAATGATGTCTATAAACGAGAGTTTAAGTGTGGACAATGCTCAGAAATATTCTGAGACTATTCTGAGCTACATTCTCATCGCCAGACCTGTTTCCCAGAACCTCTACTTACGATGGAGGATTATCGCAACGACATAGTGCACCGTTCTCAGAACCGGTCATCTATGAATGGTTTGAATCATCTATCTTTGAGCCAGTGGATACTCCCATTCAACCTCTCGAGTTTCTATCATCCATTCTGAGCTACATTCTCACCACCAGACCTTTTTCCCAGAACCTCTACCTATGATGGAGGAATATCGCAACTACGCTCAGAACCGCTCAGCTATGAATGGCGCCGTGCGCTACAGACGGTTTGAGCCAGTTGATAGTCCCATCCAACTTCTCGGGTTTCTATCATCCATCCGAGAGGATATCAACCGCACGGTAACGACCCTACTCAATGGCTGCATAGAGTGGAAGGTCCAGCCCGTTATCGCCCTGAGAATCCTCTAAATGGACCCCAGTACCGGTGATATACTACGCTTGACGTTTGAGAAGTTCGACATGAGAATCACCCGTTACCATAGCGTTCCCAACCGTCGCAGCCGCGGGGCAGTGAAACTCCCGCCAAAACTTAAGGCAAAGAAGGCCGTCATTAACATCAACAACGGGGACATAGATAACTGTTTCATGTATACAGTTCTTTCCATCCTACACAATAATGATGTTAATGCTAATAATCGATCCCGCCGGACAGCACCCTACGACAAGTGGGCTCAACTTTACCGGCCTCACTTTCCCCATTACGGCTGCTGATATAACGCTGTTTGAGAAGTTGAACCCGGGCATTTTTATAAATCTGCTAGAGTGGATCGAGGAGAATGAGGACCATCTCCTACGTATGCTGCGCGCCTGTGGCTACTCGAGACAACATGTAGACGATCCGGAACCTTAACTTGTTAATATCTTGACAATCACTCCGAAGAAGGAAGGAAAGTCCCATTATGTAAAAATCGCCAACCTAAATCGTCTTCACATCTCTTATGCAAAGGGTATACAATATACCCATGGACGCAAACATTGTGAACGCTGTCTACAACCCTTCGAGAAGAAGGTATATCTGGAGAAGCACCGGGAATACTGTTATACAGGCCAGCCGGAAACACTCATACCATCACAGGAGAATACCCATCACGTATTCGAGAAATATCAGGCCGTACAGCGCCTGCCCTATATCGTCTACGTCGATATAGAGTGTTTCTTACAGCTCTGGCCAAGGAAGTGTACGAGTGGAACCAAGTCAACGCCCGAAAAGCTGCCCAAATTTCCATCAGAGAGGAGTCTACTCACTGAAAGACAAAGCTCTGCTACATCTGCTCAGACCGCTTCAACTCGAACGACAAGTCCAAGAAGAAGTGGAAAGTGCGTGAGCATGACAATCTACTGGTAAGTTTTTATTTATCCCCCCATTAATATTATTTATTAAAAATCTATTAATGTTATATATTTTCTCTCATCTTTCCAGGTGCGTATCGAGGTGCAGCTTGTCAGGAATGTAATACGAAGATGAGGCTCCGCGAAAACTTCCTCCCCATGTTTTTTCACAATTTTCGGGGATATGATTCACACATCATCTGTGCAGAAGGTCTAGGCAAGGTCGAAGGATGGGACTTATCCGTAATTGCCTAGACGAAGAAGCGCTATATGGCGATGGACGCTGAGTTTGAGGTTAGGAAGGCTATTCCACTAAACCAACGGAGGAAGAAGATGAAAATCGGGTTCCGTGACTCTCTGCAGTTTATGTCGGCCTCTCTGGATTCCCTAGTGAGCAATCTTGCGCCGCACCAGCTCCAGCATACCCGATCAATTTTCGACTTAGACAACACCTTCACCGAAGTTTCTCTCTCCAAGGGAGTTTTCCCCTATTCTTACCACACCGGACCGGACCGCCTCAGAAAAGACCAGCTACCTCCCAGAGAAGCATTCTTTGACGATCTCAGCCAGCAAGAGTGCAGCACTGACCGCTACTCATGCGCGCAGAAAGCCTGGACTCTGCTCGGCGGTGTAACTCTGGGAGACTACATGTTGGAATATATATGCCTTTACGTCTACCAGTTTGCCGATGTTTTTGAGACCTTCCGGCAGCTTACACTAGATGAGGATGGTTTAGATCCGGCTTACTACATGACTTTACCCGGTCTCTCATAGGATTCGGCGTTTAAGATGACCGATACTAAAGTAAGTATATCTCTTTCTCTTTATTTTATAATGTTCTCCTCCATTTAATATAAAATTTTTGATTTTTCCAGGTTGGACTTCTCACAGATGTCGAGAGATATTGCTTTGTGAAGAGCGGTATACGCGGTTGTATGAAATTTGTCAATACTCACTACATATCTTCGAATACACCCCGCATCCCCGACTCATATGACGAGGAAAGCCCAGAAGTGGATCTGTTCTACGTAGACGCAAACAACCTCTATGGCCACGCACTTTCTCAGAAGCTGCAACAGTCCAATTTTGAGTGGATTCTAGAGGATGAACTCCAGCCTCTGGACAAACTCAACTTTGACTATGATGGAGACGTGGGACATATCCTGTAGGGGGATCTGGAATATCCTAAGGAGGTACAAGACCGCACCTGTGATCTACCCTTCTCACCTGAGAAATGCGAACTCCCAGAAAGGTACCTGACGGATTTCATGTGGGAACAATGGCTTAATCTCAACGGCGACAAAAACAAGGTGTTTAGAGGCCCTACGAAGCTTCTCCTGACTCACTGGGACAATAAAGAATATGTGGTTTACGGCCGGCTGCTTCAGTTCTACCTAGTACAGGGTATGAAGTTGATCCGAATCCGACTCACTCTTCAGTTCAACCAGTCGGTGTTCTTCGAGCCTTATATCTCTTACAACTCTCAGAAACGTGAGGCGTCATCCAACTCATTCGAGAAGGATTACTACAAGCTTCGTAATAATGCTTTATTCGGAAAGATCATGGACAACGTACGTAAACGGTGAGTAATATCTATTAAAATTATATTATTAGCTGATTTTCTAATACCATATAATCTCCATATTTTAGAATGAAGTTTCGCCTCTGCACTACACAGGAAAGCGTGCTCACCTTCTCGTCGAGACCTGAATTCCTCAGTTCTGTTACTTTTAATGATAATCTTATTGGGGTTCACCTCGCCAAGGACCAGGTTCTGTTGAAAAAACCCATCCATATCGGACAAGCCGTCCTCGATCTCTCCAAGCTCATTATGTACAAGTTGCATTATTAGTCACTCGCACGCTACACCAGTCAGCTCGGTGGTTCCATCGACATCATGGGCGGGGACACCGACTCTTTCTTTCTGAAAACAACGGGGATCAACGTCGGGAGGGATCTCATCGCCATGCTTAGGAGGGACGAAGTGCTGGACACCTCCAATTATCCGCCAACACATCCAGATTTCTCCAACGCATGCAAGGCACGTCTAGGACGAGGCTGCCCGGGAAACCGTACGCGAGTGGATTCTGCTCCGGCCGAAGTACTACTCCATATTGGCCAATGAAGGCAAGGAATTAAAGCGAGCCAAGGGAGTACGATGGTCAGAGTTGGTGGGAGCTAGAATATCCTGTCCAATATATTCACAACTTATATCACCGATTATTTTCCTCGCACGCTTTCTAAGATTTTGACGAATATCTTTATGATTTCCTGTAACAACATCTCCAATGAAACCTGTACCAACTTTAACAGCAGATTGAGCAACAGGTTTACCAACCTTTAGGATCTGTGGCATTAATTTTCTAAAAATAGGAATTGCAAATCTTCTAATGGGGCTGAAGAAACCCCCTCCAATTTGACGTCGACTACCCGCATATACGGGCATGCATGGAAATCTACCACCTTTCATTGGCATCGAGTCTCCAACCATGAGTAGTTCTTATAATGAGATCAAATTTCTTCATCATTGTTTATAGACGCTTTTAAAAGAGGAGTGTAACAACAGTTTTTCCCTCAATAAATGGCGCAAGTTGACCGGTATCATCGCATATTTTATTCGAGATGGTTTCAATTGAACGTTTCATACAGGAGACATATATCGGACTATCATATTGAAAGACGATAGAGTCACCAAAAGCGCTTGTTGGGAAATGTACAGTGCGATGTAATGGTAACAGCGCGTCACCGACAATCATTTCCGAGCATATATCACAATATACATATAGAGAATAGATACCATGTCGTTGATCTGGTGTATGTTTTGCCTTTATTGGTTTTGTTTATCTGATTTTATCAAATCTGAGTATGTGTGAGATATTTTGATCCAAAAGGAGTACATGTTTTTTAAATCTATTTAATGCTGCATCATATTCGAGATTCGTTTTATATTTAGTTTTCAATAATGTTTTATTAATTGCTTGTTCAAGCTCCATAGGGCTCTGATAATGACCAGGGGGAATGTAGACTTCTTCATGTTGAGTAATACTTCCAGTCACGATTTTAATATTATTACCACCTTCGATGACAAAACCATTATCATCCTCAAAAGGTTCGATTATTAACTTTAACATGTTGTTTCTAAGTCTACGAACGGCCGGTAAATATTCTGCTATTACAGTGTATTCTGTAGATGTAAAATCAGGTATAGTTGATGTATGATTTTTCTCAATGTTAAATCTTTCCATAAGATCTGTAGTAGTACCGATTAGAGAATGAAATCCAAGTATAATAGCCAAATGCCTGGTTATAGTGAGTTTTCGAAAATTTTCTAAATTCTGTTTAAAAACGTATCGTTTTATTTGTGCATCATAAATTAGAGACCAGCTGTCTTTTTTAATGTCCACAGGCATTGGCATTACACTAAACTCTCTACCCTCAATGGTATCCTTCATACCTACAATAAACGGATCATTATACCAGTCTTTTTTTTAAATAGACGGTGAATACTATGATTATAGGAGTCGAGTAGTTTCGGTAGAAGTGTTAGCCACTTGTGATTCCCCTGTCTTGTGA
>JAUZNC010057873.1:31525-49579 GCA_034780395.1 Vannuccia rotundouncinata | reverse complement strand
TCTATTCTATTCTATTCTATTCTATTCTATTCTATTCTATTCTATTCTATTCTATTCTATTCTATTCTATTCTTTTCTATAAATTGTTTTTTATCATTTCAATTTAATACGCAAAACAATTTAATAATTTCTTCTATATTTAATTTAATGAATATTTTATCCATATTCCAATGTTTTTGTATCATTTGATTATTATGGTTTGTACATTAGCAATAATTTTCATTTTTATAACATCACATTATTATTATTTTTATTTCATGACAGACATAATTTTTGATAATAATATTGCAACAAATGAGTACTATATTTTATAATTATTCGCAGAATCAATTATTGCCGAAAAAGAAACAGGAAGCATATCCTAAGTATCACGTGTGCCTTATCACACTATTCCTCTATGTTTTTCTACGATAAAGATTCGTTGCCATGGTTTACCAAATCCTTATCGACTGAGCAAAACATACGTTCTTTATTAACTTGCCTTCTACTAGATGAGAGGTGTATAATATGCTCGCATATACCTTGCTCCCATAGTCTTCTTCAACAAATACCATTCGCATTTATTTACAGGCAGCCTAAACAATACTATTTGAGACTGCATCCAAAAGGTATAGCTAGCTACTCTTTCTCTCGGCATATACCCATCTAGTAGTACCTCACCATGGATACAAACTGCCTTCCCATTTGTCGACTATTTGTCGCGTCATTTTGACATTCTCCCCTTCCATTATTTTCCACTTTCTCTCCAAATCTTCTCAAGAACGATTAATGTTTTGATTTATTGTTGGATAGGGCTGAACGAGTTGCATTTTTGTAACATCCTTGAGAAGTAAATTAAATTAAAAGATTGAGAAAACCAATTTAAGAAGAGACAATGGTTTTATCTTTGAGTTGAGCTCAAGGTTTTTCATGCTTGTGTCCTAAAAAGTGAAGGCTACTGGTGAGTTGCAAAAATGTTATACTTTTAAAATATTTGTTGAAAAAATTGTTAATGATTAATTATATAATGTGACTTTTAATTTAAATTACGTTATATATATATATACATATACGTTATATATAATGTATATACTGCAACAACAAAAATTATTCGAAAACCAATATTGTATATCATTTAAAGATCAATAATACAGGATTAATAGGAATATTTCTATTTTAAAAATATACTATATAATTATGATCTTTGAGTACGAATTTTGTATTTTTCAAAATTAAATAATAATTATTATTTCAATAAATTTGTCTAAGCTAGAAAAGGTTCAAATTTATTTTAAACAAATTCAAAATAAATTATTTAAATATTCATAATACGAGAATGTGCCTATAAAGCGATACAATATTACAATAAATATTTCAGATATAACAACTTTATATTTAAGTAAGTTTTCGAGTTTTAAATACTTGAAAATCACAGACACTAAATTTTTACAATTTTACAATTTTTAGATTAGTAGAGAACATTGTGTCAAGTGCATTATGATAAAAATTAATTACAGGTACATGTGTTCCTTCGTAGTATAAATTGTTTAATTTGGATTCTTTATTTTATTTATCAGAAATAACACCTTAAATTATATATTAAGACCTTCTTATCAAGGTCGCAAGTTTATTTAAAGGTTTCCGATACCCACTCCCCCAAATCGTTTTTAAAATTACCGAAATCATACTTTGACATTCCTGTGATTACTGAGAAAATATTTTAACCAAATTTTCTGAAAAAATTAATATCTTTTATGGAATTTTTCATCGGGACCGAATAGAAATTTTTTTAAATAATAAAATTAAAAATTTATTTCAGCGTTCTAGTGCAATCTAGTCAAAGATATTTTTAAGTATTGTCAAAATGCGTCTTTAACGAAATAACTATATCTAACAGCAATAAAAATTATTCAAAAATTATTTTAATTAAAATATTGACTTTATATTGATTGTATTAAATTTTAATTCATATAGAAATGTTTAAAATTATTTTTTTAAATTTATTGATTAACTACATCCAAAGATCGAATGGCGCATTTTAATAACAATGGTCTTTGGTTCTGTTTTTGGACACGCCACATTGCTGTCTCATGTATTCATTCATTCTATTTTATAAATCTGCAAACCACACCTTTCTTTTTCTCTTTTAGAATACAATTGTACCGCAAGCTGAACCCACGATTTAAAGCCAAATGTCTATGGGTGAGCCTACTAATAATATTTATTCACAATTAAATGCCGTATTGATTTAAAGAGTAAAATCAAATCGAAATATAATTCTCTCAAAACTTTGAGAATTGTCGACCTACCTATGTGACTGGTATAATAAACATATATCTCAAAATATTTGTCTATATTTAGGACTATAGGGACACATACTGTGAATTAGAATTTATATGTATAGCAATCAGCAATCTAAATTAGGAAGAAGCGATATTAAAGCTGATTAATTCATCAATAGAGAACCAGTCATAATGTTTATATATACATTTAAATATAACACATATATAGACTACAGCTTATAATGTGTAACTATTATTTATAAGTTTACCTATTGGTCATTTTTGAATGTCTGCCTTGTACAAAATGTTGTTATTGTATTAGCACATTCTTGCGAGATTTGGACGACCTAATAAAGATGTATGGATTGTCTATATATAGTATGGTAAAGAGTACTTGACTCAAACTTTTCTGTTGGGTTGTAAATGCTATTTATAGTTATAAATTAGTAATTACTATTAAAACTTATTAAGTATGTCTCTGTGTCTGTAATATATTTTCAAAGTGATTAAAACATCCTTATGATTTATTTCCGATGTCATAAATGTAGTTATAATAAATTGAATTTAACAGAAAGATAAATATATCGTATTTTTATTGTTTTATTTTGCAACGTATTTTATTTCAAAACTTTTAATGAAATTAGTTAATTAATTGATCTGCACTTCAGTTATACATCTTGACCATTGATATTTAATTCATTTGTCTTGGTAAATTAACTATGAAAATGTACATCCTGATAATCCTTGAGTAGGACGGTGATATTATTTGAGAATTATTATCACATGATTATAGATAATAATAACAGTGTGAAATTTTTTTATTCAATTGAAATATGTTATATTATATGCGTGGGATCGGAATGTGAGCTTGAAAAGATTAAATGTAAAAACAGAACTAACCAAAATATTAATTTACGTGGTATCAATCATCGATATCGTAATATTTATCTAGATCGGCAACCTTAATTAAATTCTGTCCGAAATAAAAACGGACAAAAAGACAAAATGGTGAAATCTAGTTCGGCCATAATTTTACAAATAGAGCTGTGAAGTAGACCAAATCGGTCAATATATCTTTGCACAAGAAAGTTCTTTTAATTGTATTCACATTATGAGTGTCTATTGTCGTATATTTATGTCAATATGTTTTATCTAGAGAATTGATTTATTTTATTCAGTTTGCTATTGATTTATCCGTTTTTATATATCGGACTCTGTTACCATATTAAGAGTAGCAGTTTGCCTTATATTTATGATTATGCCTTATGTCTATAGATTAATATAGATTTTTAAATATATAGTTAGGATTTATTTTAAAAATCGATATTTAATTATTGTTATCTATATGGGTATATATGATATCTATATCAATTTGGCTCAAAGATGCTGTTTTTACAATTAACCCTAGAAATGTATCATTTTAAAAACAATACGTATTGATTTACAAAGTTTCTTTTAAATAAATTATTGAATTATTCATCTCCTTGAAAGATACTAAATTCAATATTTCACTGTTTTGATCAACCATAATACGTTACCTCTATGATATATATATAAATATTATAACTTCCTATATAAATTTTCTCGCAACGCTAAGAAGGCAGTAATTTACTAAAAGAAAAATTGTTTTGTCCTTTACTTGAAGCGTTTGGTTGCCATACGTTTATCCGATTTTTGAGATTTCCTTTCTATATTGAAGTTGACTAATAATTAAATTTCTACGATTTATAACCTAAACTTCAAATTTTTTTGATAATTTCTTTGTTCCTGGGACAGTTGAACTCCCAAGTGGCACTCGTACAGCCGAGCACAGTACGGCTAGCCTTAAGACAGCTCTTGGTGCCTTCAGTCCTCACGCAGTCAGCAGGACTTCAGAGAGCCACGAGGCCGCCTTCTGTCACAAAGGGGTCAGGGCTAGTCAGGTGGTCTGGGGCTTTTTTCTTAGCATTTGTCTGATTGGTTCACTAACCACTGCCGTCCAGTGCGCGAAGAGGAGTTATGTTGTCTACAATGATAATGGGACTGAGGTAATCAATATCTATACGTTTGTTATTGAAAGCAAAAAAGGTTATTGAAAGGTTATTTTAGAAAAAAGTTCATTAAAGAACCTTTAGCTGTAATAAATTTTTAAAGGTTCATTCAAACGGTTAACAGATTAAGAAAAAGGTTCGTAAACTAAAAGGAAGAGAACCCAAAGATGCTAGTCCCAAATCAATAACCTTTGTTGCACGGCTATTAAGAACCTTTTTAAACAGTTTAGGATAAATATTAATGTTAATATTAAACTTTCGATTAATAATCGTATGTTCAATGTTCAAAGTTTTCTTGTAGCTGATTAAAGTGATTAGTAATTAGTTCAAAGATAAACAAACAATTTCAAGTGAGGTCATGAGAATTAAAATAGCTATATATATCTTTGATCTAATCATTAAATATTAAATAAAATATAATATATTAACTTGATAATTAACTTGAATATAAAATATATAACATGATTTTTAGTAATTTTTATTAAAAAATAAATTTTGTTTTAATTTATTGAAAAAAATTTAGATACCTGTTTTTATCCGATCTATTTTAACTTTCTACAACACCATTTTATCATTTTACATCACTTTTTTCTTCTATTCTTTCACTAAAACATTCTCCTTCTTTTATTTTGTCTATTTAATTTCTTGCAATTCCCGTAATTCGTAACCCTTTTCCTATTATTGTTCTTTGGCCGCTTCTCATTTTTCGCACTTTCTGACATTTCCCACCATCTTTATAGATCGTGGAGACTGAGGCGCCCGCATTTCTGACCTATTTTACGACATCCTGGCTGATCCTGGTGTACCCCCTGTACCTCATCTTCAAACTGGGCACCGTTCACGACAGAGAGGAATTTATTCAGAGCATTTGGTGAGAATGATTTGAGACAGACATATAGTCAGACAGGCATGACTCAATCAGGTCCAATTTATCATAACTATAGAGTACATTATGAACTTATAGAGAAGCTGTGTCTAGCCTTTTAGATGATCATATAGTTCTAGTTAATACACATATAATATAAATGTATTCTGCCAGGGAGGAATACACACTGAATACGCAATGGAAATACCATCGAAGAGAAATAGAACGGATATTTAATCAAGATTGGGAGACAGTGAAAACAGTCGAGGCAGTTTTTAAAGTCTAAAAGAGACAAAGAGCTTGAGAAGTGTCTATTTTGAGAGATCCATCAAATCATTTTCGGATCAGTGAAGTCAATTATGTCGCAGCGCACAATATTTGGTTTTAATTTCCTGCGTTTTATTATTTATTTAAAAGTGTAAATACATTTCAATGTTTGAATATTTTTTAAATTAACGAATACAATAATTACAATTATTTTTAAATATCTATATTAAATATTAAATATCTACAGAGAGTATTATTGATTTGAAACTTTTTAAAATATTAAATTCAAATTATTGATCGTCTTGTTTCAGGAGCCATTTGGTGATCCTCACCAGCGAAAAGCCAAAGTGGGTCAATGTTCTGGTTCGTTGTACCCTATTCTGCGTTCTGTGGAATATATTCCTTTACTGCTTCTTACGGTCGCTACGTCTAGCCTCACCGCTGGATGTGGTTGCAATATTCTCGTTCAACAGCTGTCTCATTTATCTGCTTTGTTGGATCGTGATCCAGAAGAAATTTATTGCTCTTCGGGTAAACGCTAAGTTTTCTTGAACATTAGTTTTAAAACTAAACTAATTCAAAATGATCAGATGTCTCTGATTTCTCCTTCTCTTAATTTTATCGTGACAATAAATATTCAGAATTCGCAATTGTCTGGTCAACCGGAAGTTAGTTAATTTAAAGAAGTTTCGATAACTGTCATTCGGGATTGATTTGATTTATTTACTAATTAACATATTGCCTGCTGGTGAAATATCGTATAATTCAATTTACTGGTTGGATGAAAATGTCATTTGCTTTTAATTTGCATACTGGATAAACAGAAACTTTTGTGTATAGAAAACATACAACTATATGAAAAATATTTGTTTCAACTATCCCTTACGTTTGCAGGTTAAAGATTTACTAATATCAATGCATATACCTACTTAACTTTAATTGAAAAATACGATTTTTCTATTTGCAATATATTTTGTTTGTGTTGACTAATATTAACTATTATTATAAGCATACATTTAAGGTATAGCCTCCTTAGATTTCATTACATTTTTAAACGAATTTTTGATGTTTAGAAATTGTTCTCAATTTTAAATTAGTATATTGTTATGCAGTCATTTTAAAATTTGAATTCGTTGTATAAATATCTATAGTTTTTTTATTTAACAGACTGTATAGAAAGATTTTAGAGACTATTTATTACGGATACGTCAAGATACGCTACTGCGAAGATAACAACGTCTAAAAGTTTATTAATTGATTTCTAGACAGTTAAAACAATGAATTGATACACCTTTCATTTGGAAATTATAGCACTGTACTTATTTAACCTCCCATTTATTGTTACAGGTTATCGCATTTATTATGGCTTCCAGCGGTATTATTATTAATATACATCTGGATCAGACTATCATGTGGTACAAAGTTCTCACAACAACTGCCACAGTTGCATTCAGTGCATTTGCTGTAAGTTTATTATATCCGACTCCCTATGTCCAATAGTAGGTATACCAAAACTGCATTATACCGTGTCAGGTTAAACGTTTATTTAACCCAAAAGTAATTATTCTGTGAAAAATGCCACTCCTTTAGATAATGGTAAAATATTTAATATCAAAGTATTTTTGTATCTTCTAAATTATTTGGTGACTTCAAATTGTGAATGTTTTGATGTGTTTTGAAAATAACCATCAATTTCTGTTTCAAATTTTGAGAATAGTAAATTTGTTCGAAATTTTTTATAGAAATTTATTTATTTATTTTTTTACATTTATAGAAATTTTACAGTAAAATTTATTTTACCTGGCTAGTTTTTTGTCACATCAAATACGTTTGTGTAATTATTTTTGTGACTTACGCGATACTTTCTCATACTACTACAAATTTATAAGTAGTATTATCAATTGTGTCCCTTTTATATAAACTATTTAAAATAATATAAATATAAAATAAGAATGATATGGAAAAATTTGATTACTTTCTCTTTTACAAAACGTTGTTATTTTTCAAAATTTTAGGTCCTATTAAAAAGAATGATTTTCTTGCCTACTGGAGGTCAAATCTCAATTTTCTTCAGCACGATGGGTAAGTATTGTTAACAAATTAACCATTAAATAAAACCTTTATAAACTGAATTTTAACGAATAAAAAAAATAAAAATCAATATATTTGTATTAAAAACTGTTTCGGGTTAAAATAATATTTATTAATCGTATTGAATGTTTGTTTAACAGATTTCTTTTTAAATTATGGGAGGCTATCAATAATTATTTTTGCTCATTCTGAAACTTTCGATTTATCAGGATTATTCAACACCTTGACTCTCTGGCTCGTTTTCATCTTTACCTCGGTGGTCACTGATGCAGAACGGATCACGTGGTCTAGAGTACCGTGGCCCTACTTTGTGGGTACTGCTGCGGCCATAACTGGTAGCTTTCCCTTGTATATTGAACAGCTATCAAACAATCGAAATTATAGTAAAACAATTGATTTATTTGATTTCAGTATTTTGCATAACTCTAGAGCTGACAAATAGGCTGACTTGTCGAGTTTGCAGAAATCTCAGCATTCTTGCCACAATTCCCGTTTGCGCTGGTGAGTCATGCGTTATTTTATATTATTATCGACCCGTACTGCTAATCATTGACCTCCCTCCCCCCTCTGCTCCAGCTGTGGATGGTTTATGGTTGAACCAGTTGGATGAGTTCGTCCCCATGAGGACAGCCAGCATTTGCTTGATCGTTGTGGCAGAACTCTTCACAGCTATCCCCGGCGGTTGGTCAAAGGGGATAACCTCCCTTATGAAACGTCACCATCAGAAGCAGCATACCCAGGTTTGAACCATGGATATTTAATACGTTTATTTATAGATTGGACCTCTAAGTAGTGTCGGGTTAGGGTGAGTTTAGTTTTTAGCAACGTTTTTCAAAAAGTAAGATTTTAAGGTATGTGTTTTAGTAAATTAAATGAAATCTTATTAGGTGTTATTGTACATTATAAACGACCAAGTAGAATGCAAATGCTGCTGAAAACATCATAATATGTTCCTCACAGTTAAGAATATGGACATCTTTAAAATAAATCGCTCGAAAATCAATGGGGCTGTGGACAAAAATCACAAAAATTACATAAATATTAAATACTAAAGGCAGGCAAAAGGTTCACAGGATTTCCATTAAATGGGAAGATGCTGTAGATATGGAAACTATAGATAGTAATTTAGACAGTTTTTAATCTAACTGAGTTAGGTGCAATATACAATAAACAATTGGTCTGTGCTATAAATAGATGGATTCCATACTCATAACAATTATTTTCCCTGTTATTATTTCCCTTATTTTCGTTAACTTGCGTTAGTAGACTCTTGTCGAGGAATATTATATAGCCTAATCTCTTTAGTTTGAACTTGTTTTGATTTATCTGTGAAATCAAAAGTATGTATTATCTTTATAAATATTATCGATTATGTTTTCATATTATGTTACATATTATTTATTTATTGTAATTATTACGATATCAATGACTAGCATACCTTTGGACTTCCAATATTACAGTATATAATGTTAGAAATTATATTTTGAAATCTCTGCGATTTCATTGGTCCAGGTTGTCACGACACATCGCAACATTGGTGGCCAAGGAAACCTGGCTAGTCAGCCTGCGCTTTACCGAAGTCGTCAGATGAGCACATCCACGCTCAATGGTTTCAGTCTTCATTAGTTACATATTCATCATCGATCATCAACATGTAAAACATCTGACTTCGCAGAGAAATCACCACAAGTGAAAATGGACATTAGAACCGAACGCATTGATATATCTAATCTGTTCACATCACCACTGTGTTTTTCTGTTTTCAACATTTTGTAATATATGAAAGTTGTCATGTGATTTTAAAATTAAAATTACCGCTCAAATCAAAATTATAATTTTATATTGTTTTTCAAATTGATATATTCTTAAGTTTGTTAAAATTTACCATTATAATTTAAATATAACAAAGTTTATTTTGAATTTATGAATATTTAAAAAATTATTTTAATTCAAAACTTTTTTTTGTAGTTATCTATAGAATTAAAACGATAAAATTTTACTATACTATCAATAATTTGAAATCAAATATTTCCAAATATCTTTTTAATTGAAAATAGGGTATCAAATTTATTATAATATTTCATAAAATCAGGAAGATTTAAGTCAAATGGCTAAATAATATTGCTGTTGTTTCTATAAATATATTATAAATGTATTATTTAAAGTATAAAATTCCCTTAACAGAGGGTTGTATTATTAAAAATATTTTTGTTATTAAATGGTTTGTACTTGATTATTATTTACTATCTCATTTATGTACACAATTAAGAAACCTTTACTAATGTTTGATTTTATTTCGTTCAAAGCACTTATCTAAATTATTATTAAAATATATTCTAAACACAACCGCATTGACTTCTTATTTTCTAAAATACAAAAAAAGCAATAATTGCAATATTCATTTTTAACCTCAATATATGTAGCAATTCACCCTAATACTCCACTCAAGACGTCGTATATTTACTAATTACATCGCCTCTAACGTTTCTAGCTGTAGCAGACATAATATACACAACCCCAATGCAGTACCTACTGCTCTTAGTAATCAGAGATACCGCTATAAAGGTTATAAAGATCTTTGGGTTACCAAACCCCAGTCGCGTTGCTAACGTAGTTATGGTAGAAATGCACTCAAATCTCGCGCGCGCTGATTGGATAGTCCAAGTGTAAGTTGCAATCGGAACGGCGAAATCCTGGAGTACCTATAGTGAGGGAGGGAAGTTTCAAAATATAATTGAAATCAGAGAACTGGCTACTTATCTAGATTGATTAGCTGTTCTGAGTGGAGCGTCCGTCTAATTCAATTTCCGGCTCAGCTCCAAGTTGTGAACGACCGCATACAATATGACATCAGCAGAAGAAATCATGGATACCCCGACGATTCGCAATGGTGATGAAACCTACCGAAGCGCCAACAAAGAAGATCCCAATGGATTTAGCCGCGAGGACAAAAGAGACCACACCCCTGAAAGGGATGACGACGAATTTCAGGACAATGCCACAAAATCGTTCGAGCCTTCAAAGAAAACTGCGGCACAGGAGGTGGAAACTCTTGATACATCGCTAAATCGACGAGTTAGTCTAAGGCCGAAACCGCCCAAAGATAAGCAGAAGGAAACCTTCGATACTACTCCAGAAATCTCGAGAAAGGCGAGGAACAGCATCAAGCCGGGACTACCGAAATACTCGGAAAGTCAGGACTTCGATGACAGGGTCCAGCGAAGCCAGGACTACGGTGGGCAGAACGCCAGCAATCGATGGCAAGACGACCCGAGCAGAAAGAAGTCCACCGTCAATGGTTTCTCCCCGCCGCGAAAGACAACAGAGAAAGGTTTCTCTCCGCTGGCTGAGAAGCCGAAACCTCATTTGTACACCGGGGATTACGAGCAAACCAGAGAGGAGCCCATCACCAAGAGCTTCTTCGTCCACATGAACGGCGATATTTTCCAATCGGCGAGGAAGATCACCTTCAACTCGAAGAAACTGAGGACGTGGCTGATCTTCCTGGAGGAGTTGACCAAGATCATGAACCCGAGGAAGGGGGCTATTCGCGACGTGGTGACCCCCAACACGGGGACCCCGATTAATAGTTTTGAGGAGCTGAAACAGATGGCCACTTATGTAGCGGTAACCAAGCACGAGAAACTGGTGCAAATTGAGTAAGTCACTGAGGATATGTTTATGATGTTACGAAAGAAAGCTGATTATACATTTATTTATAAGGCGTGTTTGTATTACTTGTTGTAAAAAAGATTTGTGTTATTTAAGGAGACGATTTTGTGTAGATTGATATTTCATGAATTCTGGTCAATAACTTTTGAGGTTTATTTTTAAATAATTAATATTTGAACGTTTAGAAAAATTTTAGAAACTAATTTGTATTAGTTTCTATCAAATGGAGAAATAAATGTCAAAACTTGATAAAATAACAATGACAGCCTACTAGCATAAAAAATTAAATTATTTATTTTAAAATATCAAATTTACTTCTTCAATATCTTCGTCAATCAATAAATTGATTTTTCAATTGTATTAAATTTAACTGATTAATTCATAGAAACGTTTGTAGAAATTGGATTTTTATAAAATGGAGACATTTCAAATAGTTTGGGTTTGACTCACAAGTTCCCATTTTGATATTATATGAATATATTTTAACTTTATATTTATCGGCAACAAATAAACATATTTTATAAATATTTCTTTCCGTAAAATATACAACATACAAATTTTTATCTGCTTATAAATTTTTTCATTAATTAATATAAAACAACGCTTTTGTTTACAGTTACGTGCAGCCCCGGGTAACCAAACAGTTCCCCATAATGAGTATGAGACGAAACTTCACCAACAGTGGCGCCATGTCAGAACCTGTAAGTGGTCCAATTTTCTTTCATATTTCATTGAAACTGTCAACTTTCTTGATTTTGGACAAAGAGAAGCCTAAATGAGAAACCTTACACTCGTTATTCAGTAGTTTATTACGTGTAAATTATACGTTCATCATATTAATGTTAATGTTTATAGAACTGGACATGTCACTTCAAGGTAATCCTAGGTGTACTAACAGTGTGATTCTGAATTTTTGATACCAAAATATAGTTTATACATGTATCGATTTCTTCATTACAGAAATGTAATACATGCAATACAATACAAAATACCTTTCTATAATGAAGCTATTGAAAGCTATATTATCTGTATTTTGGTATCAGAAATTATTAATCTCCCTGTATCACTCAATCATCCGGTAAATTTTAAATTTACATATTTTCCGTCATTTGAAATATTTATTTTTTGGTATTTGGAGTAGGGTTTGGGCTGGATACAATATATTTTATAATTATTGCGATTCATATCAATATGATCTATTTTGTTTTTGGTTTCAAACGACCAAAAATTAATCTTGAAATATTTCGATAATCCTCCGGTTTAACATTTAAATGCAAATTATATTTTAAAATTCAAATATTTAATAAATTACAATAATTTAATCATTCTTAAATATCAGAATTGGATATCAGAAGTTTTATAAGAAATATAACAGATTAATAACAGATAAAGATTCAACGACGAAGTTTCCGCTTATATATTTCATTATTTAAATAATATATCTAACAGACTCCCGAACCTGAGGAGTTCCCCCCAGAACCGGTGAGTGCTTCCATTTACACTGTTGCATGCTCTTCATCAAGTATCTAGACCTTTACTGATGACAGTTGTTTATTGTGAATCGTTTGTTTGCTGCAGTTGAATGTATTTGAATAAAATTTATATTTACAACTTTTTCATGTCACATTTCTATTTTTAATTATGAATTTGTTCAAACTTTTACTTCACGTCAATAATAGTTTTATAGGTAATTCATTGGATTGTATATTTTCTTTTCTATATTTTCCACAGACTGATGCAAAAATTTAATGTAAGACGTTCAAAATATAGGTTGGTCCAGAAGTAACGCCCGATTTTGTTATTCAGTTTTACTCTACTTACATCAAATATAATTTCTATTTCTATAAAACATGCTGATTAATGAAATCGGGTTGTGCATAGATTTTTAATTAAATCGGACGTTACTTCTGGACCTATATAGACATATTCCAATTAATAATAGATGTATAAGAATCAATATTACAATTTAAAAGTTTCTCAAATTTTCGAAAATATAATTTAAAATTAGCCTTGCGGTTCGACGTTACTCTTAACCCGTATTTCAAAAGCTTAATTCAAATTAGAAGTAATTTCACTTGCATATTTGAGAATGTCTTATTTGTCAAAGAATATCAAGTGTGCATTATAATTAAACCTAATTAAATAATTAGCAGGATTGTGATCTCAAGGACCATCTGAAGTATCCTATGAATATGCCCTTCAAAAGGTTTAATTATGTCAAACATACTTTTACAGCTCTAGAATTCTAGAAAAATATTTCAAAAATAAGACAATTATTATTTAATTATATGGTCCAGTGTTTAAAAAAATAATGATTACTTGGTTATACTTTTTAAACAAATTTTATAAAATTTAAGTTTTTGGTGTAATATCAGCGAAATATACACTACAATACATAGAGTTTTCATGTTAAATAATATAATCCATTAATTTGATATTTTAGACTTATGTTATTGTCGAGATGTGAATTGGATTATTTAAATCTGCTCCAAAATTAAATAGTTTTTTCATTGTAAAACTTGCAGAGCGATTAACTTAAATTTGAAAATTATTTATTAATTTGTAGTTTATTTTATATTTAGAGTTGGTATTTTGCGCGCTATATTGAATACGGTTTTGTAAGGTAAAAAGCCTCTTGGTATAGTACATAAACTATTTTAATTAAATTACGAAAATTTCTAAATTTTCATTAAAATTATCGACAAGTTTTAAATTTTAAAATCGTTTAAGTTTTATTAGTATAATATTTAATTTTTTAAATAAAGAACCTTTTCATTATTTATTATTTAAAATTGAATTAAAGTTTGCACTGATGTATAACATAATTAATAAGCGTATAATTTTTCAGAAGTTTGCATCAAATGTGGTTACCATGTAGTAATTATTATCAATATCGGAAAACTTTAATAATTCACAATAAAAGAATCGTCAATAAAAAAGTTAAAAATTGATCGATTAATTATTATATCTTTAGTTATTCAAGCTGTATTGATTATTCGCATTTCCACTTTGTCCAGTCTGCTAATCTATAGCTAGATGAGAAATGCGATATCAAAGTGTAGTAATTAATTGAACCGGTTAGTTTAATTTTTAATATTTTGATGCATTGATCTCATTGTCCTTACTGATGGAACTGTATTGGAATCCTTTCAGAGTCAAAGCGGTCAACGTAGACGTTTACAGGTGAGCGGAAGAGTGAAAAAGGAGTTGAACAATCGAGGCAAAACAATTTTGTAAGTTTTTATAATTTCTGTTTATAAATAACTTTATAGATTATTACTGTTTTGGGTGATTAACTTCTGAATTCATTCTAATCTAGTCCTACACTATAATTTAAATTATGTAAACACCTAAGTTTTAGCAAAGTGTAGTTTCAACTTACTTATATTACAAGTAAATTGTAGGAAACTTGTTAAGTCTTAGTAAGGTTAATAAGTTACTTACAATAGCTTGTAAGTGTCGTATATGTCCTTTATATTTCTTACAAGAATGGTTAGTTTTGATTTACTGTGTTTTTAAAGGATAATCAAATAGTTGACCGTTACTATTAACAACAAAGCATAATATTGTAAAACTAAAGGATAACTGTATTCTAAATTTTTCAGTTTTGTCCTTAACTCATTCTTTTACAAAAAGTTCTTCCTTTGTGATTTGGGAGAGTTGAAAACCAAAACATGACGCGTTGTTCAGTTATGCCATTGTATAAAATAAACAGATAATTTTTATAAATTTAAATGTCGGAGTTTACGACTGACATTGTCCAAAACTTTAGTTGAAGATCTTGTCATTATCCTTGCAATTGCATATTCGTTTCATCCTTTTTATTTTAATATTTAATATTTGTTTTTTCAGTGTGTATCGCAATGGAGATGAATTCACGCGAGCGATAGTGATCCTGCTGTCCTTCTTTGAACAACGTCGACTCGACATGATCTTCAAAGCGATCGAAGAGCGGGTTGTTCTCCCCAGCAACAAACCCATCCAAAAGTATGGTCCAACATATTTTAATCATTATTTACTAGAAAACGACTCTTTTAATAATCATACATATAAAACTGTTATAAAACTGTCATAATTCTGTCATAAAACTGTCATAAAACTGTCATAAAACTGTCATAAAACGGTCATAAAACTTTTAAAAGCTGTTATGTTATAAACTATTATAAACAATTGATGGCTGACAATTATTTACCAAAATAAAATGGAGGAGTGTCACATCTACGCAGGTTTGCAAAAGAGAGAGATTGAGAAGTTAGAAATCAATAATTCTTTTGTGATGGAGTGTTGTGTTGTGTTGACCGTAGACATATAATATATAAGAGAGAATTATGATCTGTATAGAATTAGGTGAACTTTCATATTTATTTTGATCCGACGTGAAGGTTAGAGTTTGGCATTTGTCGTATTTTTTGACTTTCAACTAAATATAACTCCTTATCAGATGGTCGATTCGTCATATAAAAATCAATATTATATCGATTCAAACCATTTTTGGCTTTAATTGAAACTTTGTAAGAAACTTTTATTAAATAATGTAGTTTATATCTTCTGTTTTGTAATTCTTGGAGTGTTTATGTAAAGCTATTTATGTTTTGTACGAATAAATGACTATTTTTTAATAAACTGGCGGATAATCAAATTTAAATAAAATGTCAAAATTTTGACGTTATTTCGACAATACAATAGCTTCGTAGAAAAATCCTTGGAAATGTTTTTATAAATTGGATTTAATAGAAAGGTGTCACTTTTTTCTTGATTGGGGAAGTGTGGTTTGGAAATCTCTCCAGATCTGAACTGGTCATAATCCTGATCTGAACAGAAATCTATAAGGATCTTCGTCTAAACATATTGAATTAGATATTAATTTATTGATTTCTACTTTGATGGCTCATTTTAAATATTATTTTTTTAATCAGTTAGTCCGGGATCCCAGAAGGTTTTAATCAAAATGTTTTGAGCAAAAGGTTTGATACTTTTATCATGTAATATGATCCATGGGATGATCAAATATGTTAGTCTTAAGTTGCAGAAATTTAGCATTATTTTTATGAGCATTTTAGTGTATTTTCATATTAAAGAATAGGAGAAATTTTTATGATTTTCACCAATTTTCGTGAAAATACACATTTTAAATAAAATAATGATGCTATTCACACTTTTGAATAAATTGATACATACCATTTTGTTCATATAAATGTTATCTACACATTACAAATAAAATTGCATTGAAAAGCCAAGCTAATCATTTTCCAGAAACCTATTACTATTAGTACTAAAGCCTATTTTGGGCATATTTTAGCTTAAGGACCAATATTCAAATGATTCTAGAAAATATTTAATTTTACTTATCTATATTATTTTGCTTGAAATATGTTGAATACGATTAGATGAACAAAATTATACGCATCAGTTTATTCAAAAGTGTGAATAAAATCTTTATTTTCTTTAAAATGTGCATTTTCATAAAAGTTGGGTGAAAACCATAAACATTTCTCTAATCTTTAATATGGAAAAACACTAAAATGTTCATAAAAAATAATGTACAATTTCTGCAACTTAAGACTTACATATTGGATCATTCCATGGATCATATTACTTGATAAAAGTATCAAACATTTTGCACCAAAAATTTTGAATAAACCTAAAATTTGGCTAAGTTGCATAAAAAACATTCATATTTTCTTTCTGAATTTATTTTAATGAATTATTTTGAAAACAATTTAGTCACCACAAAAGCAGCGTATTTAGGCAACAACCATAAATAGCCATATCTATAATCTTTTTTATATGGGGTGACTGTATAAAATAATTTCTTCTGTAAAAAGTTCATCTCTCATGTGAGTCCATCTGTCTCCATGGTAGTTACCTAATTAATAAATTATTAGAATGCAACATTTATTACACTAATATAACGTTAGAACATAATATATATCATCTATATACTCGTTAACATCGGCCTCATTTTAATATAATCAAATAATTCATAACGCATGCCATTGCCCTCATAGAAAGTTAATCAAATATAAAGTTGTAGTCCTGAGCGCCATCATAGCCCAAGTTGAACGAATTAATCATTCAAGATTAATGAAGTAACGAATGTTGGCCTGTTGCCCTTGGTGATAGGAGGGAGTCCGCCTAAGTCAGTCAGGATTAACTTACGAGAAGACAGAACTGAATCTCTGCTGTTTACAGTATTTTAACAGGATGGGTTGATTAATAATTGAAGACATTTGGAGATAACGAAATGTTACGTATTTAATACTTTTATGGAAACTTATATTTTCGTTGACATTAGCAACAGTAACCATGTTGGCGTTTTACTTATCTTAATGTGTGAACCTTTTTAGAGATTACTTATAGAAACAAATGATTTAATTGGGTGCGGAATTTAAAAGTCCCTAAAATGAATTTTAAAACATCTCTGTTTGAAAGTAATTTGTAAATCACGATATCTTATTCAACTGTGGTTAAAGATAAAATTAAATATATATATATATAATTATATTTTATATGATTATACTATAGTTTATTGCATAGATCGAGACAACATTTTTGTAAAATCAATAAAAAAACCAGAGGTGTCAATGAACAACTAAATGGGTCAATTTTCTAAAATAAATTTTGGATAACAAAAATAGACTAATTATACCGTGACAGTACTTTAATAAATGTAATTATAACGTGACAGTACTTTAATAAGTGTAATTATAACGTGACAGTACTTTAATAAATGTAATTATAACGTGACAGTACTTTAATAAGTGTAATTATAACGTGACAATACTTTAATTTGTGTAATTATACCGTGACAATACTTTAATTAGTGTAATTATACCGTGAAAATACTTTAATCAGTCTAATTATACCG
>JAUZNC010057873.1:3549-31425 GCA_034780395.1 Vannuccia rotundouncinata | reverse complement strand
TGACAATACTTTAATCAGTGTAATTATACCGTGACAATACTCTAATCAGTGTAATTATACCGTGACAATACTTTAATTTGTGTAATTATACCGTGACAATACTTTAATCAGTGTAATTATACCGTGACAATACTCTAATCAGTGTAATTATACCGTGACAATACTTTAATCAGTGTAATTATACCGTGACAATACTTTAATCAGTGTAATTATACCGTGACAATACTTTAATCAGTGTAATTGTTTAAAAGTGTTTAATTAAAATTAATCAATATTTATCGAACGCATATTTTTCCAGGATATTCGACATGGACAGCAATTTAATAGAAGACCCCAGTCAGATCCAGGAAGGCAAGTTCTATGTGGCAGCTGGTCCAGAAAACTTTCTGATTCGGCCCTACGGAAAAGCACTTCCTCAACTGGTAACCGGGAAATTCCAACAGAAGTGCGTTCAACTTTAATCTAATTGTCGTTTTAAAATAAATTACGGTTAAAAAAATCTATTTTTATTCTCTTTAAATAAGAATAAAACATGTTTCAGTATAATAATTGATTACCTATATTACGAAGCGAACGTTGGTTTGTAAATGAGTTTAGAGTAAATAAAATATTCATACAATCCAACTTTTAAATTATATTTGTAAATGTATGTTTCAATTACAGCCTATCATTCTTAATTAATTCTTAATTATCATAATTTACTCGAAAATACATTTATAATGAAAAAAAACAGACCAATTGGATTGAAAAGATGAAATACCTATTGATTAAAATTTAAATTTACATCAGAATATCAATATCAATTAAAATCAATTAAAAGTTGACTTTTCAAATTAATAAAATGATAAATATATTCTTAAATGTTGATAAAATCATTTCAAAATTATTTAAACGGCTGACTTACTTCTTATATAGTTATATAGTGTAATGTCTATGACTTACCTTAATATTTTAATATTTTTGTAGTAATATTGATTGTGTATCCAAAATGTATTAATAAAGATGTCCGTCATATTTAAATAAAACCTAAAAAGTTTAAGTGATAAGATTGGTCAGGCTTGTTTAAATCACCGCTAACCTAGAGAGCTTTCTCTTTGTCCTATCACCAAACAGGAAAATTCGATATCTATCACAAGCCCCCACTCCACCTCCAGTTATCTCGCCCAGGAGCCAACAGAGTGACCTCGAAGATTCTGAAAGCGATGATTATTCCGATAAGTAAGGTTTTACTATCAATAGAATATGATCAGTGTATTTAATGGGATCTATTGATATATATTCTTAACAGAAAACCAGAAAAACCAACTCCAAAACAGCAGAAGAAAAGACCAACTGATCAACCTCAAAAGGACATTTCTCCAGATCGAAAAAACAGAGGTAAATAAATAAATATATATTTTTTGACAAAACGCTATACAATAAATTAAAAATTCAACAAAATGTATACATATATATATTTAAATTTTATATATATATATGACAATAAATATATTACTACTTCTTAAAGCTAGAGTAGTATAATATTTATAAATATTTATATTATATATTATTATAATGTAAATTGCAAAAGTTAATCATTTGACATTTTACCGACATATTGATTGAAAATACAGAATATATCTTAGCAGTTTTATGTTTTGCTCTATTTTCAAGGTAACCGTTTATCTAATGAAAAAATGAGATTGAGCGAATATAGGGATTCTAGGTCAAAATCTGTGGATAGAAATAATCGTAAAGAAAACCAAAACAGTCAGAGAAGCCGCAGTAATTCACGTAATCCGAGAGACAAGAGTAAAGATCGCAGTAATTCCCGAAATCTGAGAGGCAAAAGTAAAGATCGATCTGATAAACGTAGCCGAAGTCGTCCATCTAGGATTCCTGTGGAACCAGATTATTACAAGAACGAAAACTGGCCCTACAAAAAGTGCGAACATCAATTTGACACCGAGAGCGATGATCATCGCGAGCGTCGATGTCGCAAACGAAGCAGAACTAAACTTCGCGACAGATCCATAAGTAGGACTAAAGATCGCGACAGATCCATAAGTAGGACTAAAGATCGCGACAGATCCAGGAGTAGGACTAAAGATCGCGACAGATCTCAAAGCAAGAGACCCCTTCGTGGTAGGAGCACAACCCGACGGTCCAGACATCAACGGTCCTCAAGTGATAGCTCTGAACAAAGAAACCGTAGTCTTTCAAAGACGGTTGCTAAGTCACAGTCGCATGGCAGTCAAAATAATCGAATTCAAGCAAGACAGAAGTCAAAACAGAGATCCCACTCCTTAAGCAATGAATCTTTTTCTAACCGAAAGCCACGTGCCAAAAGTCGAGTACGGATAATTTCACATGGGGGCAGCAATCTACCCAAGACCAAGTCTACAAGTAAGAAACGCAGTGAGAGAGAAGAAGCCAAATCCCAGGAGAAAAGTGGCATCCTGAAGAACAAGAACGAAGTCCCTCTACGAGACAAAAAAGACAGCCCACCTGCTAGTGGACGAAGGAGTCGTCGAACCTTTAAGGACGTGCCGTTACCGCAGAGTGGACGAAAGGTACCTCCTCTCGAGGGGTTGAAAAGTAACAGTAACAGTGACAGAAAACGGGGCAAGCGACCTGAAATGGCCAACGCTGAAACGTGTACAGATGTTGAACTACTGCAGAACCTTTTCTTGGAGTCGCCGCATTTATTCAGCCCCAGTGCCGAGGAGCAAGTAGTGATACCACCTTTCGAAGACATCCACGACATCAAGCACGACATCAAGGGTCCGAAGGGAGAATTGAGGTCCACTCCCAGAGATGTTAAACCGAAAAGGCCGAAATACGTGAGCAACCCCCGACTACACTCCACCCCGGAAACTTATAAGTCCTCCTTGTTAACGCCGATTGGTAAGAAATGATTGCGCTCTGAGAGGAAGAACTCTTGTCTAACCAACCTGTAACCAACATACTACTTATTGCTTGAACAGGCATTAAGTAGTACGTGCATAATTGTTTGAAGTGACGCGTCAATTAATGGAAGCTAATCCTAATCAAATCGTCGGGTGTTGCATGGTTAACGCTATTCGTTTTGATATCTAATCTTTGTTTGTTTGTTTAGTCATTGGTGTAATTATTATTGGATTAATTCGTTTTTTCGCACTTTCAGGCAAAGAAAATGTCCAAACTAAACCTGTAACGGAAGTTCCGATACAAAAGCAAGAAGCTAAGGTAAACTTTTCGATTGAAAAAATATTCTTTATCTTATGAAATGGTTTTCTCACGCTGGTTTGTTCATTTCAACAATTAATTTGGTTAATTTGGTCTATTTCAGCAAAAATTAAAGAAAGGTACAATTAGTTCTGTTTAATGTGTTCTTGTTGCACAAGTGAAAGCATATCTATCTACAAGAGTAATACATTTGCAAAAAGTGAAACTCGGTTGAATCGTTTTGAATAAGTTATAAATTTGTACTCGGAATTCGCATATTTAATTATAGATTTATAAATAGATAAAGGCAGTGTTATATTTCTTGGGATTTTTGTTATACAATTTTTTGATAATTTAATTTTAATAAAACAATTTTGAATTTTCGAATTATCGATTATTATTATTTTGTTGAATTAGTGATTTAGTGATTTTATTCAAGTTTCACTTTATATATTTTTATTATATCCTTTATAGAAATTTGAGAATTGTTATTCATCTTTAAAACCAATTTCTATGAATTTAACATTTGAAATTATAACAGTTAAAATCAATATTTCTTATCGATTGATGAAAACATTGTAGAAGTTAAATTCTTTTTTAATGTTTCATTATGTTTACGCTGTTTGTCGCTTTTTCAATTAACCAATTATATTTTCTACACTCAAAAATCTTGACAATACCTACTTAAATAATAATAGTAGTAGTAATATTTATGCTTATACATTATATAAAACCATATAAAACATAATATGCTTTAGTATTAATACAAAATGCATACTAATTGAATTACGATAGTATATGTATATCAACTTATATCGAAAAAATATTTTGTAAAAAAGACAATTTTTTCGAATATGTAGTTGTACTCACATATCACCACCAATTATATATAATTCCTTTAATTAATTATTTATTTAACATCACATAATTGGGATACATTTATTTATAGCATGCTCAATTTCTATATTATATAATTATAAGGTCATTCATATATTTCGTAATCAGTTTATGAGAGACATTCTGTTAAACAAACTGTTAAATATCGATCGATTAAGTCTGATTGCGCAATATATGAAAGATGTTTCCAAGGTGCACTTTTAACATTTAAGGATCTTTTTCAATTTTTAGAAATTAGGAAATGAAAGTTCTAGAAGGCAGATACCAAACGGGGACAGTCGTGAATATTGAAAATCCATGATGATGACAGTGCAGTTTAGTGTAAATGTCTCAGAAGCACTACATCTGAACGATTCCTATACTAGATACATTTGTACATTTTTGTTTACTACTGATTTACGTTTGAAAATTCTATTTTACTCCTTAAGATTATAATCGATATATTCTTTATATTTTTATTACGTATGGTATGCGTAGATATATTCTAGTCTAGACTTCTATTATGTATATATCATAATATATTATTGTATTTACGAGACTAATTTATAAAATGCAACACAGTGCAGAATTTGTATTGATTTTATTTAAATTATATATTTGTTATGCTATTATATTAGCTTTCACAATTTTCCAGATTTGTAAATGTCGAATTTTATAAATAACAAATATTTTTACCCGCTCACCCTATTGTAATATTTTAATCATTAATTCGTAAATAAAAAGCATGTTGATATATTTTTTGTTTTAAATTATTTGTTATTTCGATTTTTACAATAGCATTTGTACTTAAAATATATTTTTTATTCAAATCGCTAACCATATTTAAAATACAAAATGTGAAGAATCTGTAGAATTCAATAATAATTCAAAAAGTTGTACCAATCACTGATAATGGTAATGAAACGGTTTCCGTATTTCAAATTATCAATGAGCCTAATTTTATGAAAATATAAGAATAAGATGTAAAAGGATTTCTTTCTTTTTTTCTTATAGGCCAACACATTTTATGAAATTTTATGTACAGTACTGTTTGTAAGAACGGATATCTAGGAATAGTCTACAACACTCCTAGCTTGTCATTGACTAGTGAACAATCTGAAGGTATTAATTATTGAGCTTTACATTCGTATTTTGTGTCTAAACAGAACTAACTCATTTTTTGTGGAAAATCTGACGTATTATATAATTGTTGTGTCCAAATTCATTTGAAAGTTTTAATCGTACTGGTGTTTAAATTCTTAATATTTCCAAATCTAATTGTTCTAAACAATTATATAATATAAAATATATGAAACTTACCAATTTCCCTAGACACAATCTACACACCCATTGATATCGTAATTAACTTCACTAAGTTGGCAAACTGCTTCGCTTTATACGTAAGACAGTGTCTGATATAAAAACGGGCAAATCAATTGCAAACCGATTAAATTATAAACAATTCTCCAAGAAAATATAATATATAGGTTTATATATATAGCATATACATAAAATTAGAAGAACTTTATTGATCGATTTGGTCTACTTCACAGCCGAATTTGTAAAATATTTATTTCGAACAAAATTTAATTAAGGTTGCCGATCTAGTAAAATATTATTACGATATCAATGGACACACCAAATTATATTGATTTTGATATTTTAGATGCAGCAATAAAAGATAGTTCCGATATTCAAAACACATTAAAAATGGATATTTAGTTTCAAAAAAATAGCAATCGATAATTTACACCCTTCATTAGAAAAATAATTAATTTACAAACCAGGCAATAAGCGCTTGTAAATTAACAAAATATCCTTTATTTTAATACCCCTCCTCCTAAAACTCGAAACCCAAAGGGACACAAAAAGTTAAAACGGAGAGCTTCGACAATACTGGATAGATTTTTTCCTCTATATGTACAATGAAGAAAAAAGGCAATATAACAACATTACAAACAGCGGATAAACTACATATAAGACAGGAGTTATTTTTTGTAGTATTTTAAACAAGTTAGAAGAATAAACTGCGCGCATGAGTCACCAAGGGAACAGGGTGGGGAACATTGGTGTCCAACAAGCTCATGGAAACTTGAAAAGTGTGTTCCCCATTCAAAACACTGCACAAATCTATGTATGTATGTATGTATTATATTCAGGTATGGATTCAATATGTATATTTCGATATATATAAATAATTATAAATCATATAATATCGAAGTCGCATGTGTGTATTTATAAGTATGCACTATTGTCACTAACAAACACAGCTCCTTGGGAGAAATAAAATCCCTCCGCTAAAAAAAAGGTTTTGGTTAATTCAGGTTGAGGGGGGGGTGGGGGTGAGGTAATGGAAATTAAGAAGGACGATATGATGATGATGATGAGAGAGAAGAAAGAGAATTTGGAGACATTTTGAAAAGTGAAATCTGCAAAGTGAAGAATTGAAATATATCCTAATATCACCTTCAAGCAAGTCTTCATGTAGGAAATAGGTAGGGTGGCTCAACTTGGAGTCGTTTCTGTATATTATAGGATAAACTAACAGCCTACCTTTCAAGAGAACAAAGAAATAACAGATGAAAGACAATTAAAAAAACTTGAATATTGACTAGACAAGCGAAACAAAAGTGTTGGGCTGTTCAGAGCGGATCAATAGCGAGAATTAACAATAAGCCACTAAGAAAGATAGTTTTTAGGAAAGAGGGGTGATGAACGAGTGATGAGGTGTGGATATGAAGAGTCTGGTTTAAAACCGCACTAGAGGAGTCAGCTAAACGCTTTTCAGAGGTATTTTCTTTATGAAATGCTGGGACAACTCCCGATATTGGTGATGTGCCAGAAATAGGTAGGTTACAACTTGTGATCATCAAGACGTGTGTACAGTAAGAGAGAAGATGACTAGAAGGAGGTTGGTTTGATATTTGCAGTCAATAAATAGAATATATATGTCTGATAAGTTGTGGAGAAAATAATCTTTGTTGAATCAAAAAAACAATTAATTTACAAAAAAAAGAGAGAGATGAATTGATCTGCCTGGGAAAAATCTTTTTTAGGCATTTGGAAAAACAATGAAACAGTCGTTGGTGTATATAATTATGTATAGTACATTGGAATATATAATAGATAAATAATTATAATAACAAGGTGATGCGTGCCAATTTTCGTATTGCAACTATTATGACATTGTATATCCAAGATTATATTACAAAAGAGATTATCTGCTAGTCTCGACCAAATAAATATATTTATAAATGTATGGCGGTCCTCAAGTTACCAAGGAATCGCTGTGAGATCACAAAGAGTTGCAACATACTCGTAATAAAACTGATATTATACATGAATGGTGTCATAACAACGTTGGTCCATCGCAATAAATAAATCAATAAATCAATAAATAGATAGTTTGTTAACTGTCTCTTCTTTTTGTTATGGTTGGGCTGGTTATATTATTGTATATATAACACATCAAGAGGTCAAGTCAAGCCCTCATCGTTAAGTCTACAGATACATAAATAGGGGGACATTGCAATATATGTAAACCAAAACAGAAGGGTCGGCCCCCAGTTCATAATAATCAATATCGCTGGTCACTGGAAAGTTATTTGGGGGAATCCTGACCATCCATTCCCTGCCTTCGTAGCTATGGTAATGGACATGGATGTCTGTGTGTATCTGGTGTTGTTATGGTAGGGGGGGGGGGTTCATACAGCCTTGCTTGTGGCGTGTTCATCGCCACTATTGGTGGACTCTTCTGAGAGCTTGGACACCTCTTCTTCGTGGACACTGGCGCTGGCGTGGTGCTTCTTGTAGAAGGGTTGCAGGGAAAATCTATGCACGGGGAATAGAAGACGCGTGTCAGAAAGGAAATGGCCAGTTATGATGCCTCAAAGGTTAGCTTATTAATTGATCGTGTTAGATTTGGGCTGCTGGTTACTTAAATCAAATAATATCAATAAAACAGAAATGGAAGAGTACGATTAAAAAATAAATGTCTCTAACGATAAAATAAAAACAAACTGTGAAATATATCATCGAATGTAAAAATTAAATGTTGCTAAATTCATAGACATTAAAACATAGAAAGGCTATCTAGAGAATTATTGCGAAGTCTGCTAATTGTCATACTAATATATTTACTTGTTTATGCTTATAAATCCTTCAATGAAGATTTATATAAGGAATAACAATAATTTACTATTTAAAATTTGAATATCAAGAGAATTAATATGGTATGGTACGGCTTCAAATCAAAAAAAGTAGAATTGATATCTATAATGTGTGCATATAACTAATACATTGCAGAACAGAAACTAAAGAAGGATATAAATTTGAACTCAAGTACAATTTTCGCACCTACCAAACAAAAAGTTATAATAGTCTGTCCTCTTTCGCATGCATGAATATTGGTGTCTAAAAACGCAGCTATACCGGCTAGCAAGAATACATAATGGTATATGTCTAGCTGACTATAACAATACTTAACGGGTATATGGACCAGACAAAACCACTCTTCACTAGTAGAACTAGGAGTATAATAGCTGAAAATATAGTTATTATTTAAAACAAATCACCAAACAAAAGTTCCATGCGAATTAATTATCCATTTTATGTAAATTCTTAGTCAAAAATTTATTATTGTAATATTTTTAATATTTTAACATAATATATTACTAGTAGTAGTAGAAAAATAGTAATTTAATTACTAAGATAAACGCTTAAATATTCATTCTTTTTGAATAACAACAGAAAACATAAATTTAAAACTACTTCTGCTATAAATGGAGGTGCGCATAATATATATGAGTGACAATTCTAACTAGATTAACTAATATCGGTTTTAGTATGAGTGCAAAAGTTAAAATTTTATAATATATGTGTAGATGTAGTTCAAAAAAATTAGTAATTCATTTTATATGTTGACTGTATATAGAGTGTTGGTCGTTTATGTTATGGATTATTTATAAATAAATCAAGTAGCATATTAAATTGCATTATCATATGTTAAGTGAATATTAAATATATGTATAATAATGGATATATATATTTTGCGTGAAAGTGAGAAAATTGGAATATTTAAGGGCACAATCAGTATTTCATATAATTAGAGTCTATATTTATAGTTTAAAGGCATGCAAAGCCATAAATATGGCTGAATAAAATGTAGGCTAAGAACATCTCTTTGCAAGTAATAATTGGAAATTTAAAGAGATGGATTTATGAATATTATTTGAAAAAAAACATTATGCATTAAGATGATATAAACTTAGTCACCAGCTGTAAATTGTAGTTATAAAAAAAGATAATACTTTGTTGATGCGAGTGTATTAAAGTGTACGGTAGGTATATATAATAAAATGTAGGTTGGTAAACCGATGAGAAATAATGCATCCAAGGACAAAGACATGATACAACAAATAGAGATGAAATCGAAAATATACTGTCACTCGGCTTCTTAAAGCTTACAATAATCATTTAATGGGCACAAAAATCGAAGGATGACAATGTTGTCTTTATTAAATAGGGACTTGAATAATATATTAATAAAAAAATTATTTTAAAAATTTTAAAAAGTAGTAGAGAAATGTCTTTTCTAGCGCAATCTTACAAATATTCACTATTGAAATGTTTACAAAGTTTACACAATCAATAATCAAACATAGGAACTATAATATGTGCATCCGACTTTAGTTTAATTTTATTTACAATTATTATTAGAAGCACATTTTAACGTTTAATACATAGAATAACAAAGGTTTCATTACTCAATCCTAAACGAAATTTATACATACTCATATTGAAAATTTTATTATATTGTACTTAATAAAAATCACTGAATCAGAATTCTGCATTCATATTTTAGGATTTATATATTTTAATTGCCTTAAAGTATTTTGACATGTTCATAATTAAAACAAATTTCAAAAAATTATTCTGAAAACGTGAAAATGAATACAGTTAAAATTTATATTTCAATAATTGAATATACGTTTGGAAAAAATAATTGATGTCATCTATTTTTTGGATCATTCGATTTCTGTGCAAATTTCGAAAAAGGTGTGAACAGCATAAAAGAATATAGAATATTGGCCAATAGGGGTTTATGGGAGGGGGAAGTAGGCAGGAGATAGATAAAATTTGGAGTAGATGTATCAGGTTTTTTGATTACCGTTTGGTACCACCACTGAGGTCACGATGGCTTTTAAATTGCAATAAAAAGAGAAAAAAAGAGAGAAAGGAGGGAGAGGAAATTGAAGTGAGTTTAAATAATGAAAACCGAGATAAAGTTATTTATTAGTCATAATTGTAGCACCTCTATTCTAATGGTTTGTTAGCATAATAATATTATCAAAAGGCTTGTTACAAGACATTCTTGATATAACATTATGTAAGGGGGCTTGGAAGCGGAAGACACGTCTGTGGGTACATAAATTACAAGTTTACAAAAACAAAATACAAAAGGTGTTCTCCATAATTTCCTATTAAAGACTATAAGCGCAACATACCAAACAGTTTATCAAAATATTGTATCAATAACATTTCTTGAAATGATAATTCTTGTGTATATTTTCTGTATAGTATCTGCTGCGCTTATAGTTCATGAACGAATTGCACATGACAAAGTCAAACTAACAGTGTTTCTCATTTCTTGTGGATCTGTGGAGTGTTCATATGGACCAATAACTTGAAGATAAAGAAAGTCTTGCTAGCTATAAGAGTCGAGACAGATGTGTTCAACACATGTGAGTGAATATGTGGGGTACCACTTTCAGTGGACTACCTGATCAAGTCGTGCGGAAGGATGGAAGAAGAAATATGGGGAGTAGAGTGGAGAATTAGAGTGCTATAAGTGGTCTGTACTTATAGACTCGATCGATTGCTCAGAACTCTTAGAGATCGAGGCGAGGAGCGTTTTGTTGATTGGGATGACTCATACCTACGTTTTAATGAATAATACACGGAGAAAAAGAGGCAGGAGTAAATGGGTGTGGTGGAGGAGAGATTTGATAATATCAGATGGAAGATACAAATCAATCAAAAGATGGCTTAATATCAAATATATTTTATTTTATTAATCGTAAATATATAATTCATTAATTTTTGAATAATTTGTAATACAGGATAATTAAATCAACCTCGACAAATGGGCAAAGTGATTGATATGTATCAAATAGTGATTACATATTTGGGAATTAAAATAAATATTAACTTAATTTTCCCCAATGTTTTCCTAATTTTATTAAACGGATATTATTTATGAACATTTTGAATTTTATAAATAAAATATTAATTTATCGTTGATTTCGGGAAAAAACCGATTAAACTTTTAAAATTTACAAGTAATTTACCACACTTTATCACACTTACCATACTTCCTATCCTTAATAAAACCTCTATTTTTCCTTTAAATATCGTAATTAATATCATTATTATATTAATGTTGGGATACAAATGCACCTTGTAATGCTAGGGTTAACAACAAATATGTTATATATAAAAAACAACATAGTACAATAAATTAGATAAGAACCTTAATAAAAAAAAATAATTCAAATGAATAGCAAAACTACGACATCATGTCAGAGTTAATTCTAAGGTGTTTAATTAGTGCATAGATTAATTTCTATGAAATCAATTAAATCAATCGAAGTAATTCTAAGAAAGTTCTTTAATATCTACAACTGATTTCGTAAGGAACGTGTGTAACAAGAAATGACTATATGCATAATGCTGGGGAGGGTAATGCAACTATACTGTTCTATAGAGACACGTTCCTTACTACTTTCAATTATATCAATATAATTTTTCAGCTACGGTTAAGAAAATTTTTTTCTTTGTGTTTTCAGGCATGGATACATCTTTTACTATAAAATAATAAATCAGATTAAAACTATCAAAAACACAGAAAACTTAAACCAAACGCAATACACAGGAAAATAAGTTGACTACTATTGTACCTAAAATACGTGAAACAACTAAATGAAATTGTGAAAACGGCATTTGCTTTTGAATGCATCATTGCTAATCTACTTTAAAACTAGTATTAGTAATTATCTCTTAAAATATTTGGTTGTCTACCTGCGTTGTTTTCTACCGCCTCTACGCTTGCTGACATGGGGGTTGTCTTTGCGCATCGCTTTCGTCTTGTATATTTCTACCTGGGTGTAGAGGCGCTTGAGTTCACGCTGGAACCAAACACGGAACAAGAACAATAACATTTTCACGAAATCTTTAAGTATTAAAACCATAAAAGTTATATAATAATTAATCCTATGGTATGTGTCATACTACTGATAGTAATATAATACAAAGTATATAAAGAAATATTTTATACTGAATTATAGATGATTACCTAAATTATGCATTGATTTAAACAACTTACCCGTATGTCTTCTGGGTCCATATCAGCTAAATTAATCTCGCCAATGTCCAAATCACCATTGGAGGCCAGATTCAACTTGTTCGGTGGAAGCAGATGTGTGTCCGGATTAGGTCCCATACGTGGTCGGCCTAGAGCATTAGCTGGCGGCCGATGTAGGTACCAGAACTGTAGTTGAGTGGAGAAACAAAAGGTTATAATAAATGATAGAAATTAGGATAAAACTATAACAACTACAGTCTTTAAACAGAAAGAAGCCCACCTTAGGTCCTATTATTAATAACAACGTGACCGTTACCGTTGCGTGACACCGAATGAAGTATATCAAATAGACATAGTCAGGGTGTAAGGAGTACCACCACACATGTCTGTAAAGTGGAGAGAGAGAGAGCTGTAAACATGAACTGCTTGTTGATAGAAATTAATAAACTGTTTAACAGAACAGCTGACAGTCTATTTTTAAGTTGTGTTTACTTTCAGCAACATAGGAAGGACTCAGACACAATTATCTCAAGTGATACAGCCTATTTTGCGTTAGATATTCGAATTAAAAGCAGCCCCAAAACGGAAATCTTCATAAAAAACAGTCGTTTGATGGTTCAACAGCTTTATTTAACTCAATTAAAAGTTCATCGACGTCCAAAATTAAATTCATTACATGTAACGATTCAAAACAATTTATTTCAAGTTAAATATTGATTATTTACTATTTTTTGAGATACGAAATATAAGACCATCCTGAAAATATTGGCAACATTAAGTAGCCACAGAAATTAAAATTGAAATCGTAAAATATCGATCGATTGAATGGACATTGTTCAAAAAATCTATATTTTCAAAATTGGCTCAAATTCTAAATTTTTCGTCTTGAATTGCTAACTAGGATTCCTGATTGTAAAATAGAAGTTCGCCTTCCAATTAACTAACCTTATAATATGAAGTAATGCGGAGACGACCATTTCATTGATCATAGCAATAGTAATGAAGCGCATCTCATTGTACTCAGATGGTGCCGAGCGAACACAGTGACAGTAATAAATGCCCAAACAGAGAATTAAGAATTCGACTGAAAATGAAAGTAAGCAGTTAAATAGAAAATACACAAATCAAATTAATATTTAGTAAAAAAAATTTTAAAATCCAAAATTTGGAAAAATTATGCTCACTTATTTCTACAACTACATCCCAATATTTGGCCCGACAGACTTTAAACTTGAGGCCATTGACGCCCTCCAATTGTCCGTCTTCCATCATTGGGGAGGCCCGAGCACCCAAATGATGATCCATGTTGGCGGCGGTCCAGGCGGACATATAGCCGGCGGCCAGGAGGATGAATCCCCCGAGATACTTGAGCATGTCCTTGTCACGAACATGTACCCGGTGGGCTTTACGTGATTGAAAACCCGAAAGAACTCTATAACAGAAAGTATGTTCACTTTTAATTTCCATTAAAAACAACATTGATTCATAACATTCTGGACAAGCTTTTCCTAAATACAAAACTCACGTTGCTCGATTTATAATGATATTATATTGTACTTAGGTACAAATAATTTTTCGGTTATGTACGTGCCAATAAAATTTACTATAAATAAATATAATTCTATACAATATATATATAATTATACTAATAATATTATTTATCGATTATAGTTTTCAAAATAATGTTGTTACTATATTATTCTACTTAGATATTTATCAGTAGTATAATTAAGTATAAACTACAATACAAACCAAATAAAGTGAAATGAAATTATAGAAGCAAATTACTAATTTAGATTTTATATTATATTTTAATAATACTTTTTGTATTAATTGTATTGTTTATTTTATTATGTGTCTGTCTGAAACACTCCGACATTGTATACATGTATAAAAAATTTGATGGATTTTTTTAAATCGCAGAAAAATATATTTTTGGAAATGCCTTTAATAATATGCATTTTTAAAATGCCTTAACTACAATAATTAATATTTAGTTATGACAGTAAATTCCTTAACTATTAATCATAAATAGAATAAATGACTTATTTTAATGTGTTTCATTAAAAAACAAAAATGATATGACTGTGTCATATACATATTGAGGGTAAATATGTCAAATGGCGCTTCAAAAACAAATATTATACATCATATCATATATATTTATTAAAAAATAATAACATGAGCAAATTTACGAATATAATATTGTTTCAAATACTAAAACTAGATTTAAATTTCTAAGACTTCGTTTTATTATACTGTCACAGATTTGCTTATAAGAATTTCATCTGCCTCTATAGCTCAGCTGGGAGAGCGTCAGACTGAAGATCTGAAGGTCCCTGGTTCGATCCCGGGTGGGGGCACATATTTTTTAAATAATTATTTTGTATAATAAGATTAGAATAAACTTTTTTTATACGATTAATAATTTTTTTTTATTTAATTAAACGATTAAAAAAGTATTTTATTAATCGAAGATAAAAATAACTTTTAAAACTTTTTCGTTCTTCAAATATACTACATATTTGAAAAGTAGTATATACTATATATCGTAATAAACAGGTATAACAATCTTTATAACGAACTACAATAACAAATTATTAGGACAAGATCAGTTTGTTCTTTATTGTGGTGTACGTAATCAAGAATAATTTATTCCTCTGAAAAAAGTGTATTTTATACCCAAGGTGGGTAATAATGGAACTATAATAAATATCATTCAATCGTATTACCTGTACACTTTAACTAGCAGTGTTCCATACGTAACAGCAAAACCAAATTCACGAAGCCAAGGTAATATACTGCAGTATAAATTGCTTGGAGGGAAATACATAACAACAATCTGAAATAAAAAGATAAGTTAAATAAAAATATTAATTAATCAATATAAAAATATCAATCCTTCCCAAAGTTACAAATTGCGTACACTTTATACAATTAAATAACGCTAGAATCAACTCTAGATATTTCTACCTTATAAACATCGTAAAAAATATATTTCATGTTACGGAAAGTGTCAACCGCGATTAGCGATTTGGACCATTTTAATTAGCTCTTGACAGAGAACGAAAGTTTGAATCAATGTCTCATAATGAATTGAAAGCAGTAATGCCTAAATATGGCAACAAAAAACCATACAAATATTTCATATAATCCCTTTTATTCAAATATTTTAATTGGACTGTCTGTACTTTACGATTTTGGTATAGGGCCACTTTGAAAACTGATTATATCGATTTCAATTTTAAACATTAATTATCGACAACACTTAAGATTTTTCCTATCTATAACTTAATGTATGATATCTATGAGAAACCATTTTTAAGAAGAAAAAATTTATTTTTTTGTTAATTTTCGCTTACTGTGGAATAAAGAAATATGGATCCGAGCAGGAAGATTTCCAGTAATATCCAGTTACTGGTTTTGATAACCTGCAATAGAGGGGAAATGGATTGTATAATCAAATTAAAAGCACCCGTGTCTCTTGGACAAACATATTAAATCAAAGGGGTATTACAGTTTTATGAAAATATTTGACAACAGTATTGCCTTTTTATGTAGCCCAGGATATTCTTACAAGACAGTTGAAAGAGATGAATTTAATTACTATACGGTTTCTATAAACTTAACTTTCCAACCTGTATAAAAAGAAATAAGTTTAGAACAACCGAAATTGGGATAATGAATAATGAAGTTGATTAATTAAGATAATGAATATAAAAGCTCTGCAAGTATTTTTTCGAAAAGATTTAGTCAAGTATTTAAATGAATAAGCCTGATTTCAAATAAATATTATTGAAAAATCAATAATTTGAATCCCAACGATATCCTTTTAATCGTTTAGCCATGGCCTATATATTTATAAAGAAAATGATAGCTACAGTCAACAGACTTCCCACGCTCAGCCTACCGGCTAAATAATCGATAACGCCTTTTATTTACATAAATTTGTCGACAATTGCTACAAGTATCTTCCGAGCTTAATGCAGAAAATCAATAATCAGTGTCGACAAATGAAAGGCAAGTATACAGCTTTGCTAGTCTCTGTTACAGTCTCCGTGTGAAGGTGATAAGGTTGAACACTCACCCTGGTCCTCCTAATCCGGAAGATGATGCCAGCAACCACCAGACACACGGTGATACAGAAGCTCTGCACCGCTAACGGCAAGCCGCGTAGTATCTTGAGGTTGTAGAACTCCACCTCACACGGGTCGTCCGAAGTGCAGTCAGCACAACCCATCTTACAGGGCAAGCAGTTTAGACGCTGGTAGTTGGTGTAGCCGGGTGTTGGGTCTCCCAGTAGGCCGGTGTCTACGCCAGACTTGCTGTTTTCATATTCACTCTCAATGATGGACCCGTTGAACCACTGGAAAGGGTAGTTAAGGCTAATCGATTAATTTAAAGTTTATTCGGCGTATATAGGTCATAGATAATAGACTGTACTTTGTTATATAGATAGGCAAATATCATTGTTAGCTACGAAATTGATACGTAAAAAGTAGAAAATCAAAACAATTCATTCACAAACATTGATATCGTGATCAACTTATCTATAGATTGGCAAACTACTAGGCTTTATACGTAAAATCAATAGTACGCGGATTAAATTGACTTAAAATAACAATTCTCCAGGAAAACATAATAATATTGTTATAAAAATACGATATATTCGCAATAAAGACTCATAATATGTAAAAAAATTGAAAGAACTTAATTGAGCACAGATATATTGATCGATTTGATCTACAAGATTTCACCGATTTGTCTTTTTGCCCGTTTTTATTACGTAGAAAATTTAATTAAGTATGTCGAATTAGATAGGTATTATTACGATATCAATGGTAATAGTCCGATATCGGTGTAATGAATGGATAATTTTGAAAATATGTTACAACAAATATAAAAGAATATCGATACATATTTTGCCCATGTTTTTCTATTAACCTATATTTCACTATTTATTCACAAAATTATTATAAATAATTAAATATTTAAGAGAGTTTTTGATGAAAAACAGTTAAAAAATCATTTAATTTTGTATATGTATTGGGGACAAAACTTCGATAACTTCAAAAATTTTACTTTGAAATTACAGTTTTTATTTATTATTTATTATTAAATTCATAATATTATCGCTAGTCTACCAATCTAGAGACAACTATAAATTAAGATATCAATGATTAAAGATAGGTATAAAGGAGTACTTTTCCACAATCCTTAAAAGTTTATGAATTCTTCCAACGTTGGCCGGGTAGTACTAATACCTATGTACTCCAGTCTAGAGTAGGCTATATTATTAAGTTCGATATCTATAACCCTACTGGGAAGAGGTTAATAAATTATGATTCAACGGCTATTATTTTTATTAATGGCTATGCTCATTATTCTTAATTATAAGAATAGCACTAAAAATGCGGTATACGATTAATCATTAATTCGCCAGGTATTCAATGGCGATAGAATATCATTGTCTTCAATGAATGAGAAAATCACCTCACTAATGTCATTAGCCTCATAAAGGCCTGGCTGAATTTATCAACAAATCGATACAGTTGTATAATATACAGTATAAATTGCTTTCTCCTTTTTAAAGAAAATTAAAAGACAAAATTTGTTGTAAACACAATCAAATTTCTCTGTGATATAGAGATTTTTATTTGTCCATAAATTACTGATTTGATAATATAAAATTTGAAAATCGAATAAATAATCGATTAAAAAAGCTTTTGAAATATACAACAGATTAATAATAAAATGAATTGATTAATATTTATTTAAAGCATCTATATAGAAATATAACGAGGAATTTTTGATATAAAATTTTAAAAAAGATTCCATAAAAGAATCTAGATTTATGGCAGTAGGTAACTGTTAGCTGTTAACAATTGAAATATTTAGTAAAGACTTTTGACTTTCTAAAGAGATAAGAAATATGTCTTATCATATTATAAGAAATAAGTCCCTAAGTTATGAAGTTAGAATTCATGTCTCTTTCAATATCAAGTCAAATGGAACCTACACTGGATTCTGGTGAGATGTAGAAGCCCTTCCGACACTGACATAAGTAGTTGCCCATGTCGAAGGCGTTCTGGGTCTGACGTTTATATATACACTGAAAAGAGAAGGAAAAAACCAAAAATTAGACTAAATAAAACCATCTTTTTCTATTATATGCCGACAAATAAATTATACAGAATCCAAACGCCTCCCCATACACAGGCAAAACTGTACTTTTCTTGATAACATTGTGCCCAGTTTCCGTGTTTTGATGGTTGTTGCGGTAGGTCTAAGTGGGGAGGCTATTAATACCCCTAACCCCAATATAATCGCTATAATATACCTCCACACTAACTGTACTGAAGTCGAGAAATTCCTAATTTTTCAGCCCGAATTAATCAAGTTTATTTCACTTCTCAGTAAAATGTTGAAGATTTTCCTCTTAAAACAGAATTGTTGAATTTTTAATTATACATTTTTCAAACGCATTTAAAGACGCGATTTGTCCAGATTTAATTTTTTACCAATTGTATTTTTTTCTTCTTCAAATTTCAGCCTTGGAGACTCAGTCAGAAGAAGGGTGTGTATCAGAAATATAATCTGGTTATAATCATTCATTTTTTGTATTTTAACGACGACCTATGGTCCTTATCAAGAGCAGCAAAAAAGCTAGTAAACATATCGCAGGGAGGAATGGCTTCTTCTACGTGTTATGATTGACTGCTATGAGCTGTCGGGGTAACGCCAGAAAACTTATCTGTGTACAGGAGGAGGCTATAACGAGGAGATACAATCGAAGGATGAGTTGGGAGGAGTGATATAAGAAGGAGGCTTTATTTTATCACTTTGTCCCACCACGGAGAGAGTTCTACTTTTGGCACAGATGAGAGGAGAACTTTTGTGTTGTGGTGGAGAGGAGAGGAGAGGACAGGGCCCGTGGTGGAGGGTGGAGAGGACAGGATTAATTTTCTCTCAGATTTAATAACTAGGTGGCAGCAGTGATGAGAGTAGTATAGTGTTCACTGTTGGCATACACACAAACACCACACACATGCAACTCGAGCTTAGAGCCGAGAGGGAGGTTGCATTGGCTACCGAAGAATGGAGGGAGGGGGGGGGGCACTCCACTAGCAGTCGTGGAAGAAGAGAGAGACTAGGATTGTGGCATTCAACTGCAGCCCCGGGTAGTCGTAGAGTAGATGAAGAGGAAAATTTTAACGAAGCTGGGAGTGCGGGGGGGTGTTGAGAAGGACAGACAACGACCAAGTATTATAGAGTCGTCTTGGTGGGTATATAAAGGGGCTACCGTCCGTATCAGAGATATTCCTATGACATGAACACACAACCAGAGCTACAGCCTGCTGCCAAGTCCTTTACACGGAGATCGATGGGAATAACACGCCCCGAGAAAATCTTTTCTTTCTCTCCGTCTCTCTGGCTGGTTTTGTTCTCTTGCGCGCCTGCCTGGCTGCTGTTGTGTTCAGCAGGAGCCGTCCTTCGTACAGCTCATAGAGAAGTGTCGTCATCTTATTACCCGTGTACGAAAAGAAATAAACAAAAAAAACAGAGAGAGAGAAAGAGAAATAGAAGCTGAAGATGTGGAGAGAAAGATCTGAGCTATTTTAATTTGAAGAGATCCCGGCAAGAGTAGCCGTGTAGCATATAAATGAGTGTTGATGAAAAAAGAATCGTGGAAAGTTCTTTTTGGCTCATTGTGGCTCATTACACCGTATCAACTATTTCTTTAACTTTTCAGTGCCGTGTATAATAATTACAAATTCATTTCAAATGGTATGTAGAAGAAAGGGGAAGATTTTCGAATAGTCTTGCTCTATAGTGTGGCATTCAGAGGGTTTTTTATCGAGAGTTTAATCGAAGAAATTTGTCGGCCTAGAGTGTTTTTAATGCGTATTCAACATTGCATAGTTAGAATTCAAAGCCCTTTATCATGAACCAATGATTGTTGATTTAGATGCCTGAAAAGTCTCAACATTTGAATTAATAGTGTTTTCTAAAATCTTTATTAATTAATAGTGAAAGTAGTCCTGTTGGCTACATCATCACAATATCGATAAATATGACAAATACTATTTATAGCATAAAGAACAGTCTGCATAATTTGAATTCTATAAATATCCATTTATGGTTGTTTCAAAATTGTCAAAAATCAATAAAAGATATTAAAATTTCACACGTCATGGCAATTATCAACTATATAGTCCATTCGACATTTTGTGCTTACAGATAGATATATAGCGTTTTATGGTAAACTTGTAGAAAATGGCTATATAAATGAATTTTGTATGTGATCTTTGTACAGCCGAACTTGAAATAAAATGATGATTAATTATAGGATCTTCGTATGTATCCATTAATTCAAACGACAGGATGACCACGGTACTAAATCTAACTCCTAAATCCAACTACTAAATCTGTCAAAGAAATAATGAACTATGTGAATATATGTTTATGTGCACCCAATGCGACGAAATAATATCTCAAATGTATATGCGCGGTTTAAATACACATGCGGAAATAAATACGTTCGGCAATTTCGAACCTTGATCAAATACTATAATAAATAATAAATATCAGAAAGATATCCGAAAATCTGTAAAGTAGTTTCAGCATATCAACCGTTTCTCCAACTAATATTCCTTTGATCAAAATTTTAAAACATTTAATCTTACTTGACAAAATGATATAACTTCAGGTTATGAAGATGTTATTTATAATTATTAACTACAATGAAAACTATTTTATAGCATATTATAAAGCATTTAAAAATTTAAATTTAATCTTGACCAAAATCGACAGAAAGTCGAAATACCATTTTTATTAAAAACACAATTTCATTCCCTTACCTGTGTTGTCTCCAAATGACACTTGTGAAGATTCGTTCTACATTGGTCCAACTCTACGGTCCTCAGGTCGAAGTCGAAGAAGACGTAGTCTCTACTGGAAGAACAAAACAAACAGAAAACACATTTAATAGTGACTCGAGACAAAGCGAATTTAAACACCAGACAGTATATGGATATTGTATCGAGAACAACACTAGATAAGAAACCATATGACACAATCAACATGAATCGATCGATATTTGAAATATGTTATGGTTGTAAACTGGTAATAATTCTTATTTCCAACCTAGACGACCCCAATAAGTTGATATTGGTTATTGGACATTCGGTCGATAGATATTTGGTGGATTTATTAAATTTTATATGTTAAAGCTGTCGAATTATTTCATTGGACGTAAAGTGGACCAGAATTTCATTCAATTTATTTAGGCAATGTTTTCGTCGACTCCCAAGCAGTCCATGGTCTGGCCAAAGTTGATATTACAGTATTTTATGGATGTCACCATTTGAAATTGCCCCTTTTAAAATAATGAAAAGTGTCAATTTATATTTGAATATTTGGGATATTAATTAGTAATTGTTCCTATATATATTTAACCATTCTCTGTTTATCATATTTAAAAATAAATACGTTAATCATAGGAAAAAGTGCTCAGAATCTATTGGCATATACGCTCGTAGATGCTGACTATTTTATATTCTCCAATGATTAATTCTAATAACGTACAATTTCTTAAATCAATATGCAGTAAACAGTTAATTCCAAAATCTAGTAAAATTGTACAACTATTATAAAAGCCACAGAAATATAATTAGAATAAAATTCAGATCAAATTCTACTTAAAAAATAGATATCAATAAAATCAAAAAATCGATAAAATAACAAGCACACAAAAACATCGTAACATATTGATTATTTGATAATACCTTGAGTCAAATAAATTAGTTTTTCACCGTTCATTACGATTATTTAAAATTCAAATAGGTCTGGCTTGTCTTGTCAGTTAAAATCTAACTATATGAAATTACTTCAACAACTATACAGATGTCTCCCTTGGTGACTTCTCGGCATACATAGAATAGAGACAGCATGTATAAACCACCACCTATATAGTACATATTATATAGATGCAGTCTCTGTCAAGAATGTGAAATTGTTTACACCTAGCCGAGATAACCAGAGTCCAAAAAACCTGTATGTCTTATTTGTGTGTTATATATAGAGGTACGTGATAGTATTCTACCTGCAGTCTGGAATAATAACTCCCCTTAATCTGCTTTGATAATGTAGAAGATGGTTTATACATGATTTTTTATTTGTTTTTGAAATAAAATCAATAACTTAAGAAATAATGACTTTACGAGGGCATAATACTTTCTTATTGGTACGTAGTGATTTTTTAATCTTTCATAGATATATACATAACATTTATGATGAAAGTTTAAAAACCATAGATATTTGTTCACTGATATTCACATAGAACTGTATAAAATTACTCTATAATTAGAAAAATCATTATTATAATGTGCGAGTAGAAATAAATGATTTAAAATCTGTCTTATAGGTAATATATATAAATTAAATTTTGCGCATTTAAGACAGAAAAATAATACATTTTAAAGAGAGAATGAAATATTTGCTTGTCGAAATGATTTTTTTAAATTTATACACTGTTAAATATTGAAATGTTACAAAAACGTACGCATTGAAATTCAAAATGGATAATCAAAGGTAATAAATGTGGTGCGCAAAATACATATACGAAATGGTTTTTTGCCAATTTCAAGGTCATTCATAATGGGCAATTTAAATCATGATTCTTGACTGTTTTCTTCATCAAACGAATTACTCTCGTTTATTACCTTCGTTCATCTTTGTCTGTAATAAGTCACCTGCCTTTAAATGCGAATAAAATTGGAATGTGATCCATTTAATGAAAAGAAAATTCTACTGACCTTCAATAAAAATTGCCTAATATTTAATAATGATCAAACTAAAGATATTTTATAGAACCATTAATAATCAAATGAATTTAGAATGTTTGGGAATGGAAAACTTGAAAGTACGTAGAATATGTAAATTGTTAATTGCTAGATTACCCATTTAGACCATTGATATCGTGAACTACTTCGCTTTATACGTGAGACAACGTCCGAAATAAAAAGGGTCAAATCAATATAGCAAACGAATTAAATTAAATTGACTTAAATAAACAATTCTCCAGAAAAATATAATGTTATAAATAGAGCATATACGACAATAAAGACTCATAATATGTACATATTTACTTATTTACTTGTGCAAATAGTATGTGTAAAGATATACTTTTACCATTTTGTCTTTTTGCCCGTTTTTTAGGACAAAATTTAATTAAGTTTGCGATCTAGATAAATGTTATTACGATATTATTTATGGTCTAGATAAATATTATTACGATAATATTTAGGGACAAAAAGGTATTTATAGATAGGCTACAATTAATGAGTATTAAATCTAATAATTCAAAATATTTGAAAGTATCGATTAGATTACTTGAATATTTTAATCAATTGTAATTATTTGAAAATAAATGCTTTGACTTACTAAACTTTTGTAATTCAAATGTATACACCTAAATTATATACTGAAATAGCCGAAAGTTCACACTGTATCTCAAATTATAGGTATATAGCCATGAGTTATTTAATCAAATGTATTCTTTCGTGTAGAAAATTATATCAGAATAATTATGTCTCTAAAGAATACTAAAAAGAATAATATTAACTCATAAACTCAAACAGTACCGTATACTGTACTGTGTCAATGTTATCAAATAAAACATAACATTTATAAGCATTTACTGTTTTGGTTATTTGATTAACTATTTTTAAAACAAAAATATTAACACTAATTTTATTCGTTCGAATTATTTTTAAATTACAAATTGGAGTTATTCAAACGATTTAATTATGACCCAGAGTTATTAAGAATCTTCTACTGAAGCTTTTTAATTATTATATTCAATTATTTTAGTCATTCATAAAATCATTCCAATGAATAACCTGCGAAAAATAATCAATAATTCTATCATATAACCACGCAATTATATAGATCGATAAATTATCAAGGTTCAATATAGTTTATTGGTAATTTTCAATTGATCAATTCGTGCAGGGATATAAAAAAACGTTAAGAATACATCTTTAGAAGGATAAAATACTTAACAACATATTTGTGTGAATAAGATAATTATCTAAAGACTTAAGCTTATCTAAAATTTGAGTCTCAAATCATGTCTTATCTCTATTTACATATTAGATTTAATCAAAAAATAGTAATTCTATTGCATTATATGCTTTAAACGACTATAAAAGTTTATTTGTTTGATATTTCGCTTTTTCCACAATTAATTGTAACCTTTTGACGAAGTAAGTTAATTTAAATTAAAACCAGTTAACTATTTTGCAAATGCATAATTACTAAACAGTTGTTAAAAGTTGCCTAGACGATTTAATTTATACCCCATTTCAGATGATTAAAATTCCAGATTTTTTAAAATAAATTTAATAAATTCCAACAAATTTTGAATCAATTAATTCGGCTTAGTTTAGGAACACCGATTTATAGATTCAAAATTATCAAATAGTGAATGTGAAATAATAGGCCCCGATCCTCTTGTCAAAATAGACAGAAAATCAATCCAGCCAGTTATTATTTTAATATATATTTGATAAACTCATCCAGCGGAAACATATGAACCAACCAATCACACAAATGTCACAAATAAGTCCTACACTTCGGAGAGAAAGATAAAAATAATAACGTTTACATTTAGAAACGCTTTCAAAAATATGAGTCCACATATCTATATCACGCGTTAATGCATGCTGACCAGTCATGATATTTCGAGAGTGCATGGCAAGGATGAGAAGGAAAAGATATTATATTAAAGATTTCACAAGTAATGCTTAAATAAGATCGATTAAATTCTTCTAATAGCTGTCTTAACGGATTGGGAAAATGACACACACAACCTTTATCCTATTTTCTGTCTATACGCGGTCTCCTCTACCTTACAAGGACGACTTCTCATTTCGCAACGAATGTTGGCCAAGCGAAGCGTATATGTGGGGTGGGGTAGAGAGCTTGTCAAGCAGAGCGAGAAAGAACGCGAGCGAGGAGGGGAAAGACAACGGACGCGAATGGGAGAGATACCAACGCGAAGAATGAGAAATATGAGGAGAGTATAGTAGACTGAGGGACAGACATACTCACATCGAAACTATACATGCGCGCTCGTGAAAGAGTCAGAAGAGGAGAGGATAGATGTGGCCTACTGTCGTTGCCCCCTTTATCTATATTGCTTCAATGGATGAGAGAGATGAGATGAGGGAGAAGAGAAGAGAAGAGAAGCGTGGATTCTTCTCCTCGACATGGAGAGAGATTTCAATCTCGTGCGCGCGCTGCACACACTGCGATACACAAACACACTGCCCGCAATAATGGGAGAGAGTATGAAGAAGAGAAGGAAGGAGTCTGCAGTAGCAGAGATGATCAATAACGAGCTCTGTCTCTCTCCATTCTTTCTTTCTTAGCTCTCTCTAGAGTTGGGCTCTTTTCTCTTGGTTCCATTTGTTTTACTCCTTCATTCTCTTGTCCTCAGCGGAGATGCCCCCCCCCCCCATCTCTCCTTACTTAAATGCCCGAATTGAAAAAGCTAACTCACTGGCTGGGTGCATAATGTAACTATACTTACTTACCATGCATGTTATTCCTCTCAAAGTTATGAAAACGCAGGTTTCTTATTATTTAACAGTCATTTGCTCTACTGATTCAAGCGTGTGTGTACAGTTTAAAGGGATTATGGAATAAGGGGAAAGTTTACAAAAAATAGCCTCTTTATAAAAGTTATAGTGGATTGTGATGCTCATATAATATTGTAGGATTTGTTTTAATTAAATGGTCATATTATACACATATTTATCTACATTGATTTACAGAAAGCAAAGCGTCTAAGGGTCTAAGGCAAGATGTAATTAATGTATAACTTAGTAGTTAGAACAAAAAACGAAAACATATTTAATAATGAAACAAATTTAGAGTTCGATTTATTTTCCAATAAATCCTAAATTAGATTATTAATATAATTATGTATTTAAATTAATAAAGTATAAACGTGACATAATGACCATATTATTTTTTTTCATCTTACAGGTAAGTAATTAATTAAATATGCACTAGATATTAAATAGAACATAACTATACGAATTCTCCACTTCTGGGGATAATCTAAAACTAAGTTATAAGTTAACCAGAGAATCTATAAGTTAACCAGTTAAGTTAAATAGAAAAATAGAAAACTTATAAACAAGAGACGTAGAATTACGTATACCTTAGGATTATCTATAAATATATGCTTGCAGAATCTGTTTTATAAATAAAACAAAATACACATTTAGTCAGATTAACATCGTTGAATAATATACAGGCGTACATGAGTATAAAATATGAGTACAAGCATAAAAATATCGAAATTGGGAAAACAATTTGAATAACAGGAACTCAATCGATATTTCACTCATTTAAAAAAATCTACAAATGTCAATATTTTAAAACATAAACTAACAAAACTATAGATATGCCAGCTTCCTTTTACAACCAGGTAAAATAACCGGCCAGCTAAAAAATCGATTTGTCAACACAAATATTGATTTTCTTCATTAAGCTTGAAATGTACCATAAGCAATCTTGTTTCAATAATAAAATCAATAAATAGAGTTGTCAAATTTATATTACAAAGCGATATCGATTAAGAGAATAGCTATCGATTAGACCATAGACATTATATATCTATACTTTGTAGTTTTAATGTTATGTCTATTGGTTAGACTATGTTGTTATCCTTTATTATGCCTACGAAACAAACATCTATTTTTAAAATCATGTAGTTGTTTTATAATGAGCTTGTTCGGTTTATTTACAAAGAATATTCAAATCATAGATATTTCCTTTAACTAAGATTGGTAGAGGTCAAAATCACGTTCTAATTTTTTTAAATATCCATAGACGCTATATCCATAAAACCATGAATTATTTTGAGCTAAGATATTTACCTCTTTAAAAGAACGTCAAATCTACCTCTATAATTGTTACAGTTTAGATGTAAATGTAAAATGGATTGAAAAACAGGGGACCACTCCGTTCAAATTAAGCATTATAACCATTGAAATCGAAATAGTATTTATCTAGATCGGCAACCATAATTAAATTTTGTCAGAAATAAAACGGGCATAAAGACAAAATGGTGAAATCTTGTTCGGCCATGATTTTTCAAATAGAGCTGTGAAGTAGACCAAATCGGTCAATATATCTTTGCAAAAGTAAGTTCTTTTAATTTTGTACATAATATGAGTCTTTATAGTTTGCCAATCTAGTGAAGTTAATTACGATATCAATGGTAGTAACTGTGTACAAGAAAAAAATCATATAAAATGGAAGATCTAGATAGTTGAATAGTGAGTTTTCGAAATATTGCACAATTGCCGCGATTTCAATTAACGCGGAAGGTCTATAGATATTGAAAGTAAAACATATGCAAAAGAAATAAAGAG
>JAUZNC010057872.1:0-12145 GCA_034780395.1 Vannuccia rotundouncinata | reverse complement strand
GGAGTCATGAGTCAACTTGCTATCGTCGAAAACTGGGCAACTTGTCAACACGCTAAAACAAATAAAAATTAAGCCATAACGCTGCGAACCTACCCCCCCCCCATTTTTATTACAGATTCTTGTGGTTCAGAAAAATGATAATTTTAAAGATATTTTTGGCAGAAATCAGCCAAATGGCGGGAGATTCTCATGTCTGATATTGGCTTATTTTTATATATGTTTATTCAATTCATGATAACAATAATAGGCTATCCTCACTTACTTGGCCATAAATTAATTTTTTTCTGAAAATAAACAAATCATCAAATAATATAAATTAAATATATTAAAATGATATGATTGTTTTACTTTAAACTTGTGTATAAATAACATTAATTAATTAAAAATTAAAATTTGATTGTTTTTGATCTTCAATGTGTGGTAGACCTGACTCCTCCAGGACTTGGAGTTAGAAATAAGATTGTTTTAATGCTTTATATCAATTTCATTGATTTTAATGATTTTATTATGCAATATTATATAGTTAATAATATATATAATTAAGAATCTATAATTATACATTGTAATTGTTGTTGCCAATAATTTTTTGTTTTTTTGATGATTTGTTTATTTTCAGAAAAATATTAATTAACAGCCAAGTAAGCTAGGATTGCTCAATAAAACATTGCACAAAACACTAATAACAATTATATGAAATATAATTTGTTAAGTACTCTACAAACCATTCAATTATGCTTTTATGCAACAATAAAATATATTTTTCACTCATAATTTATATAAAAAAGTTTTTTTTAAATAATAACTTCTTTGAGAATATGGAAATATGACTATTAATGTTTAAACTACATTACAAAATATATTATTAATAAAAAATACCTGAAATATATTTTTTATCAAACAATTATATAAATTATGAAAAGTATATATAGTTTAATATATTACAAAAATCATAAAGTGGATATACATTTTTATTTATTATTCTTATTTCATCATAGTTATATATTATGTTATGTTCATGATCAAAACCAAATAATATTGATTACATGTAAATACTTAGCTAGCTATGTAATTTATTTACCTTACCAAAGCTCAGTAATATCAATCTATGTGATAATGAACTTTATCAGTAAGAGCAATTTAAAAAGAGCATATAGGAATTTCATTCATTTTCCATAAGCCAGTGAAATTTCTTTTCCACATTCCCCAGTGACTATTATATAATATAGTGCCCTCCACCCAATGGCTATTAATGTATTTATTATCTCTACAATAAAAATAAAAAATATTTTAATATTATATTTTTTAAATTGAGACCTAGCTGGTTATGCAAAACATTAAATTATGTTAGATCATTGAAATAATTTTCCTTAAATTCAAAAAACTTTTCAATACCTTTTATTATTATTTTTTAATTTGAAGAATTTTTCATATGCTGTTTTCCACACCTTAGCAATTCCAAGACTTTTTAAATAATCTTTCTAGTATGTAGATTTATGCATATTAATTTTTTTATATATATTATGGAATTTTGTATTGAAATTTTCTTAATAAATATATAATTAAAAACTCCTTAAAATGTTAAGAATAGTAAATATATATTAAAAAAATTATTTTACCTGGCAGCACAAATTTTTATGGAAATAATTTTTAAGCTTTTGTGTGTGTAGTGACCAATTTTATATATAAATAATATATATAAGAATTACCTAAAATGTTGGTTATGCAATTGCCATAGAAAAAAAGCATAGATAGTATACAGCATGCCTCCCATGTAACATTAGAAGGATATATCCAGCATACAAATATGAATATAATTTATAGAATGAAAAGAGGCTAAAATATCTGGTATACAAAATATATGGAATACAGGCTGGTCTAGTATTTTTCTTTTAATCAAATATGTTGTAATTAATTTTACAAGATTAATATAAAAGAGAGAAATTTTCTATTTTCTAAAAAAAATAATGAAAATTAAAAAATATAATTTTGATTTTAACAATATTACAATATATATGTAAATAAAAGAAAAAATACATACACTGTATAATCTTCTCTATTTTGAATGTAGAATTTCTTCATAACCTTAACTTCGTGTAGATTGTTATCAGCCTTCCAAGAAATAAAATCCACTTTCTTTAACAATTTCTGTTCATGATGCTTTAATTTTCTGACCATCGCTTTGTAATGATACTTATATGCTGTTAACTATTCGTAGAAATGGACAAGAGGGTGTTTTTTAAAAAATATTATATTATAGAAATAAAATTAATATAAACAAATATAATTATAATTAATTTTATTTAATAATTTAAAACGATATTGCAAGATAATGTAATGTAATTGAAATAATTATTTTGCTTACAAATTTTAAATGAAAAATGCATAAAAATGTATTAATGTAAAATATGTCTTTATATTTATTATTAAATTTACCGTATAATTAATGATTTTTCCCGTTAATTGCCTTATGAACCGCATTCTATGAAATATTTACGTTTGCATTATACATAGTTTAAATTGATTGTGATTTTGGAAAAAAGTTTTGTACTGGCAAATTAACTAAACAATAAATATTTTTATTTATTCCTATCTATTTCTAGTAGTAAATGTTTATTATCTTTAGTATTACTGAGACGTATATTACTGTGAATTACTGAGAAATATATTTATATTTTCCTTTTGGAACAATCTTTTCAACAAAAGCATATAGCAGTTTTTTCTTCATGACTGTGTTAGAAAACACGAATGTATGACAACTGTTTCCATCTTTGAACGAAACATTAGTTATGGACTGAAACACAATGTTAAAATCAGTGTTTGTGATAAATAAGTAATAACTAGAAAACAAACACTTTAACCATAATTTTAAATAGAGTTTTGTATATAAATTTAATCGTATTTTCTACATATATATTTTTAGATGCATAGATCATAATTTTACTTACCATGTACACTTGGATATTAGTTAAAACTTATTCTATAGATTCAAAATTGTTTAAAAATGCTAAATTACGAATAATTCAAATGACTTAGGAAAGAAACATGTATGATTAAAATCACGGACAATATTAGATTAAATGTATGAGAAATTAGTACTGGAATAATTTATTTCTTAATGATGCAACTTTTCAATAAAATTGTGTTAAAACCATAACAATTTTGCCTATTCTTTAATACGTAAAATACAAAAAAAGTCATATGTTTCATTCAAATGATCAGCTTTATACTCTTTCTAGGTTCCTGTTCTGTTGGGCCAATTTGACTTAGACAAAAAAATTAGGTAGATTATTTAGAAAAATACAAGAACAACAAATCTTAATGCAACGACAAGTATAAATATAAAAAACACATTCTGAAAAATATATTTACACCGTAGCGAGCTCTTTATCATACAGATCAATAATTATTAATATCAATTAAATCTAAAAAAATATAGTAGAATATTACATATACAAATATGAGATTACATGATAATTATTACCTATTTCACAATGAATAGATAGATATAATGTACACTTTAAAATTACAATTTTTTAGGAACATTAACAATGATGGGTTTGGGTCTAGTTTTAAAGATAATCTTTCTTCGCACAACAGCTTGAACTATATAGTTGGTTGATTTTATTTTCAAAACACCGACATTATTCTTTGTCAATGGTTCATTGAATCGCTGTTTTAGAGTAACAACCAAGGGTTTGTCAAGAGTTGAAGACTTTCCAGTAAGAATATGGTGGCCAACAATTAGAAGAGGATCTCCCTACATAAATGAATATTATATGATTGGAATAGTAAAATATATATATTATAGAAAATACACACATAGTTTGTACTAAGTTGAAACCAAAGACATTACATTATAACTACAACTAGATCTGCAATCTAAAATTAAATGCTTAGCCGGCGTGTTAGGCAAAATACGGTAAAAAATTCTAATTGATCAATCAAATTGAATTAATATACCTATAATTTTAAATTAACTAATCAAATTTTGAAGTTTTTTGCCTAACACACTGGCTAAGAATTTTAAATGCATTAATTTTAGATTGCAGATCTAGTTCAAGTATAGATATATAATGTCTATGGTTGAAACTAGGTTAATCAAAAAGATCTTTTTGATAAAAAATATAAAAAGTTGGAAAAAACGAATACTGAGTTATACTTGTGTATAAAGAGTGACACACAAGTAGTAAAATCCTGATAAAAAGGTTTGGCAGTGAAAAATATATTCTAAAATACCTGATTAATTTTTCAGGATTGTTTGGTAAGTTAACAGAAAATAGACAGAATTAATAGTCAAAATATAGCATAGGTTTACACTTAATATAGACTTTCCTGAAGAAATGAGCGCTAAATCCAAAGCAAAATTTCAATTTAGAAATAAATGAATTAAAATGTGTCTCTGGTTTGTTCAAATATATAAAATAACTAGATATCAATGGAAAGGGATATTATTAATTCATAGACTACTGAACATATCCAAGACGATAGCATATAAAATTATGTCACACGAGATGGAACTCATTTGGTTTCACACCAAATTGGTTTCTCCCATCTAATGAGCAGAATAAGGCAGTTGAGTTCGCGTAGCTCGGTTTAACAATTTATTTGATTCCTTTGCATCACGACTAACCAAGCCTAACCAAGCGTAATGTCGTTGGGTGATGGATAAGTGCTGTGGCAGTTGAACATTAAGTCAAACTGGATCACGATAAAATTTGAAGAAGATATAAATAAATTAAATATTTACAACGTTCGTCATCATACTTCGTGTCTCACAACGGGGCAAATCGTATATATCATATTCCGAGGCAAACCCTCTACTCACCAGAGTTGGCATTTGTCCGCAACGTTTTTGATCCGCAAAAATATCGCACAAAAATGGAGAAGGCAGTACAGAAAATGGTGCAGTGCTTACCGAAAATAATTAACAGTAGAGGCCGTTGTTATTATCATTGCAAATAATTTGTTATACAATATTCATCATTATTTTGGAAAATTTTAATTTCATGTTGGATTTAGCGAGCATTTTAATCAGGACAGTATATATATTCCAACGAATAAACATAAATTATAATAAAAATTATTTAAATGATATTCCGAAGAGAACTAACCTACTTCAAAATAATGAAAGAAAATATTAGATATGTTTAAAACCTATAAATTATGTATAGTATGTACTTTTCACCTTTTTAGAAAAATGTAAATCTCCAATTAACTTTCCTGAAAGCGGCAAATTGTCTCTGGATTCAAGCTCCCCTTGAAGCTCAACTAGCAACCATTCAGTTGAGCTTTTATTGCTAAAACGAAAAAAGACATGACACTTATATATCAAAACAATATACCATTACATATATTATTCAAAAGCAAATTATACTTTACTTTTAATATAAATATTTAAAAAGTAGACTCACGAAACCCCAGTGGATCGTAAGTTTTAAACATAATTATAATATTATGAAAGCTAATTTAAACATACCTTCCTACTATAATAAACCCCAGGCTTCTATGATATTGAACCATAGTAGTATGAGATGTCTATATCTAACTCATTTCGGGCTAATTCTGATAGTTTTTTGGCAAAGATGGGCGGGCTACCGGATTTGACTGCAATGATATCTATATGGGTCAACATGTTTCAACAAAGCATGTGGCAAGCTTAAACTTATCCATTGTTCAAGTCAGTTACGAGGCAATTGAGGGAGCCTCTTCTTACCACACCTGATTAATGTCAGACTTTGAAGGTGGCAACAATGGACAGACGTTTGAGGACCCTACAGAGTTTAACTCACAACCTTCGGAAAACAACTGCCCACCCTCTCCCAAGAAGAAGAAAACGAAGAAGATGGTATTCTTCTTCTTCCAACTGTTACATGGCTCCCTTCCAACCATACCTCCCGAAATCAAGAACAAGATTTGGCAATGAACAGTATTTTAGCCACTCCAGTCACCGAACCCTCACAACCAGATGCAAAGCATTCTAGTTCATCATCAAAAAAGCTTTTACAACAAATATACGAATTACTTGATAAATTATCATTTACCGACAGTGTACAAATTACTGAGCATATGATGAACAATATTGGATGACAGAACCCTAACCAGCAGCCTGCAAGTGGATCCAGTGCTTCGAGTAAAGAACCGATTGCTCAGGTTTTGGCAAGATTTTACTCTATAACATTAAAGACTCTGCTTATCGTAAATCATGTTTACAAATTTGAAGCCAAAGTAATTCGCAATCGTAAAATTTCGCTGGCAGTTACATCAAATTTCAAAAACTAATAATAAAATATATTTTTAAAACTATTACTTTTTGTCAATGTTTATTCATTTTGATTTAATTTTAAATGCTATGCTTTTATATATTTTATGATAGATATATATTCATTTATTTATTTTTCATAACATTTTTACAATTGTCATTTATATTTGCCATGCAAAAGTAAAAACATAGCAGTTCTGATTTTGCTGACTTAGTACAATAGCAACATATTATTATTGTTTTGTAAATATGAATAATGTTCAGGGCCGAATTTTAAAACTTTCCTCGAGTTGAGGTCGACCTCATCTTCCAAATTACAAATTTATAACTTTCCTCGACTTTTCCACGAGTGAGGAAACCTCGAGGAAGACTGTTTCCTCAAAATGTTTTTTAAGCAATTAAAACCAGCTAGAAAAGGCATGTGTGCACCGTTTTGTAATATACAATCTATCACAAATTCTAAAAAAATGTCTTGCAAATTCTTTTCGGAAGATGAAAAAACTAGTTAGAAGTCTTGTCGCAAAATAGAAAATAGATTGTAAACAGACCGATTTTAAAAGATTGTCACGGAAATGGGAAGAATGGAAAAAATAGGCGGTTGAGTTTAACAGTAGTGGTTTGTGAAAAAGAACTGTTACAGTATTAAAGAAGAATATGGATATTCAGAAAACGATAGAAAAAGGGTTATTCGACAAGTTATTTTGCTAGACTCAAGCTTATGAAGCTTGCAACTTAGATTGCCAGGTATTAAACACTAGGGTGGAAGTTCTCCAGAAAGAAACACTGTTGCTTAATGCTGAATAAAGCAGGCAGAACAAAAACAACTCATTTTGGATTTGAAAGAAAAATATCGGAGATCAAAAGTTTTTCAGGGTATGTGACCAAACTGTTATATTTACATAGAATAATTTCGGTTTTTGAGTTTCTTTTGTTTTGTCCCAGAATGTCCAGCCTAAACTGAAAATTTGTGACAGAAAACGACTTAACATGTTCCGTAAGGATAAAATTACAGAACATGTCCCATAAATATACTGAATTTCCATAAATACTTTATCTAATTTTGAAATATACGGAAGTTCCGTAAGTTTCTGTAATATGAATTTTGGAAAAAATAGAAATAGGAGCTATAATTGAAATATTAAAAACTGCATATTTATTATTATGTAGGCCAAAAATAGTTTTCGAAGAATTCTGTAAATCCAATCTTCTCCCACATTATCGGTTCTGAGTCAGATACGATTTTTTGGTAGTATTAAAATCTATTTAAAACAATGAGTTTTTTACGGTTACACTAAAAAAATATGAATCATTCCGAAATACATATTATCCTAATATTTTCTTTATTTTCAAAGACACTGCTATATTGGCGGTTACGTGCAATAAGCCTAAACATGATTGGATTCGCGCATACAATATCGAGCCACATAAGTTTTGTATTTTTGGAACGCTTATAATGTAAAGATATTATCGATAAAATGTTGAAATATATCGTATTAATGTTGTTCTTATTTCATAAACCATTCAATATAAATATATATAATTATATAGATTCATAACAACAGTTTTGTAGGTTTGATGCCTGTACTTACCAATATAGACATTTCGTTCCGGATCAAGTCACAATTAAGTCTAAAAGATACTTTTTAAAATGATAGTGTTAACTAAATCATCAACTTCAGTTTTAAAGATTATAAAGGTAAGTCACCTGCTATTGTTAATTTTTTTTCATTGACATTGTTAAAATTCATTATCAAGAAATAATTTCGTTGAAAATATCTCAGTGGTTTAATGGAATGTACTTTTTCAACAAATACATATCAAATTTATTTGAACAAAAATACAAATATCAATGCGATTGCAGGAACGCGCTCCTTCCATAATGGGCATTGATGAATTTGTAAGATGTCGTAAACATTCTTGCAGTTGTGAATCATGTCTTGCTATCACGTCATCAGGCTGCACTGAATCACTTGTGGACAACAATAATAAATTGAACAATACCGAGGATATTCATGTCGACGCCTAGTTCACATACAGTAGCGGTTTTACTTGCCAAAAGTAATAATTACTTACTCATCGAAGTAGTCGAGGTAAAAGAGCTACCACGGAAAGTTACCTGTCCTGTGTCAAAAGTGCATTTCCCTAAAGGTGCAGCTGCTTGCCCACATGTTAAATTCCAGCATAACAGCTGTTCCAGTTCCTCTTCTAATAGAAATCGTGAACATTTTTTACCAACGTGTGGTCCGATTTGCATCCAAGCCAAGTAGAAATGTTCTTCATACTATCGCTGGTATGTAATTTTCTAAATATTTGTTGACCAAAAGTATATTCGCAGCAATCAGGATTATGTTTCCGAGTTCCCATAACTTTGGAAGTATTTTAATGTTAATAAATATTAAATATATTTGACTTCAAATGTAAACCTCTTTTTTAATAAGATCCTCTACTTGGGAGCGACCGCAGGGCTAGTGTTCTGATGAAGCGTTTAGAAGACAAATGCTACAATGGCATCAGGTCCAGACAACTTTAAATAACAGAGATTGCAACATCGGGTCCGGAAAAAAAGAAAAGAAAGGTAATTTTTTTTAATAATTATTGGAAAGATGTATTTTTTAGATATCATTGTATCAGTGTATTATTTAGATATCAATATGGTAATAAATTTATAATAAACACAAATGTTTAAAATAGCTTGGTATAATTTGTCAGATTGAACTTCAAAATGGCGTGGTCTATAAGGACACAATTCTATCAGAAAATGTCAAAAAAAACTGCAACTCAAAAAGGAGGATATGCGGATAAATGGAGTTTCTCCAGATTTGTCTGCCTTAGTCAAGGAGACGTTTCCACTTCAGCATCACGAGGTTCTATTATGGACAGTTTCAAAAAGTCCCATCGCCGACCTACTAAACAAATGGCCCATTTTCCGGAACCATGAATATTTATTGTTGTACTTCCAAGAATTAATGCAACTTTGTGCTTTGGCCAAGGCTGAGGAGCATCTGGAGGAGGTTTCCATAGAAACTATGCAGTTTTTAGCTGATAAAGGGTAACTGATCTATAGCTGACTGTCTCCTATAACTGAACATAAGTATTTTATATGGATAATATATGTCAATATTAATATGTCTTTTCAATATAAACAAATAAATTACATGGTACTTAACCAAAATACAATTCCCAGTATACTTACTGTCTAGTCTTAATAATCGAACGTCCTACGCAATACATCTCATACAATGTTAAATTAAAATTTTCAAATGTTCTATTGACCAAATATATCGGCTTAAGTTACATATATGAGCTGTACGATAACCAAACATTTCTTAAAAGTCATTCCTCTTCACTTCAAGGAGAACAAATTCTTCTTTAACAATAAAGATGTTAACTCAACCTGTCTCAATACTAAAGACTGGAGAAGTCTACGTACACAATTATGGTAGAATGGCAACAGATTGGTGATTGCCCAAATATCGCATCGGCTGTGGCGACCCATTTTGCTGTTCTCTATATTTTAAAGTTGCATATGCCAGCTTTCTTTCAATTGAATTTATTCAAAGGGTGGTTAACTTGTTTCCTCCTGGAGCCTTTCGCAAAGATTCTTTAAAGTTGTCAGGACTCCCAATCCATCTCAAATTACACTCTTTTTTATCTGAATTATGAGAATTTTTTTCTAAATATTAGGGTGGTAAAGAACCTTTAACAAGAATATGCATCTCTTCTTTCATGTTTTTGAATTTATTCGTTTATGCTGTAATTCTAATTCAACAACTTTGCAAATCACCTGTATGTGATTATCTACATTATTCATTTGAATTTGTCTATTTTAAATTCTGGTTAAAATCAAGACACATACAGCTAAATTCGATTAAATTACTGCTTTATAAATTATTAGGTATTATAAACTATTGTGGATATTTTATTCCACAGATGAAGTTACTTGTAAATATTGTATTCTTTATAAATCTTTACATTATATACTTTGTAAATAATCTATTTGATATCTACATTCTTCATTTGAATTGTCTATTTTAACTATATATTAATTTATGGTTGAAATCAAGATATGTATAGTAAAATTAAATTACTTCGTACTTTTATAAATTATTAACTATGGTTTACTATTGAAGTTATTATAATTATATTCCACAGAAAAAGTTATTTGTAAATGTAAATATATTCTTTAAATTTATTGCTTCTCTTACAACTTTGTAAATCAACTAGCTGTAATTAAAATGAATATCTACATACTTTATATGCATTTACAAATAAATATAATTTTAAATGGCTTCTATGATTTTGTAAACACATTGAATTGGTTTTAGTAAATGAATTAGGTCCTATTAATTTGCATGTTAAATTTTCAGCAAAACTATTGAATGGGTTCCATAAAGAAGCTTTGAATAATTGAACAGGTTCAGTAAAATTATTGAATGGGTTCCATAATAATTTAATAAATTAGTAAATGTATTAGGTCTTATAATTTTGCATGGTAAATTTGATTGAACATGTTCCATAAATTTTCCTTAAAAGAGACAGGAGCAGCAGCAACTCTATTCATGCTATTTCTGAATCCTGTCCGTTCTATCATTCCTCATGGCATCAAAATCAGCATTTATGCAGACGATATGGCCATCTGGGTCAGTTGTTCCAACAAAGAGGAAGCCTGTTGTCTCGTTCAACTTGGAGTAGGTGCTATTCATCTATGGAGCTCAAACATGAAACTCACTCTCAACCCGAGCAAATGTGAAGTTTGTCCCTTCTCTAGCAGCACTCATGAAGCTAGGTATGAACCAAGAGTCAACATTGATGGCACCCTAATCAAAGTTAATCAAACCCCTACTTTTCTTGGCGTCAGCTTCAACAGAGCCTTGTCCTTCAAGCAGCATGTCACAAAGATCATGTAGAAAGTCGGATCCAGATGCAGAATGCTGTCCAAGAGAGCCTGAGGATGGATAGCAGAAGACATGAAGAAAGTCGTCTATTTTATGTTTTGTAGAAGCATCATTGACTACTGCGGTTCAGCATAGCAACTTCATCATTTGGAACCCAGCTACAGCTTTCATCAAGAGGGAAGTTATAGACAAAAGAAATGGAAAACCCAGGAAATAAGCTCATTTATGGTGGTGTCAAAAGGTCAAAGATGAAGTTGAGTAGAAAGGATGAGGTCATCATCGCCCAACTTTGCTCTGGACACTGACTCAACCTTGCAGCCTACAGAGCTCTCATCCGTCCTGGAGCTGATCCCATTTGCCCTCTGTGTTTTTCCGAGCCCAAAACATTAGAACATTGGCTCATGGAATGCCCATCATCCACTCAACATCGTATTTAGTTTTTTGGCAGCTCAAACATAGGCCTTTTGGTTCTTAACATCCAGACCAATATTATTTGCACCAACCTCCCCCCCTTGGAATTTTTATATCATTTTTAGATGAATTAGAAGAATGACCTTTCAGCCTGAAAAGCCTGAACAATTTCATGCCTGATAAAAAGTAGTTTTACACTATTATAGTCATTTACTCAGGGTGATCCGAAACCGATTTTTGAGTTTTGAAATTTCCCATAACTTATTTCTGCACTTTTATATATTTTCAAACATGCAGAATCCAAATTTAACACAAAAAAATTTTCAGCAAAGGCTTTTCAATATATACACAAAAATTCAAAATGGTCACAATACAAACCGAAACTAATGATACTAAGGGCATAGGAAAAATTTCCCAAACAGTTTCTGTGTTGTTATTTATACTTTTGAACATACTGAATCCGAATATAGCAAAACAAAAAAATTAACAATGTCTTTTTTATCTATTAACCCTTTAGATCCCATGCACTCTCACAAAGTGCAATTTCATAAAGTGGTTTTAAAAATACTTTTTGCAACAA
>JAUZNC010057871.1:0-12145 GCA_034780395.1 Vannuccia rotundouncinata | reverse complement strand
GCGCAATGGACCCTTCATGCTTCTGAATACAGGACTCTTGAACAATATGGCCGATCCTGTAGGGGTGCTAATGTTGAAAAAATGGAGTGTTCGCTCCGCCATCTTGACACATCGATGAGGACCCACCATTACAGACGGTAGGGGGGTGGTTGAGAGGTAATCCTTACCTACTACTTCGTCCCTTTTTTGAGAACAGTCCCTCTTGACACTTAAAAATCTATACAAAAGTCATCTTTTACACCATCGGTAAACGCATATAGAGCTAGACTGGCTTAGATTTTTTAAAACATGCTTTATGAAATATAAATACACTAAACTAAATATCAAAATTACTTATTAAAAAATGTCCATCTTTTACATAATAATTTTAAATGTCCTTCAAATACATCCTCGACTTAATATATGTATTGTTTACATTTATTTAAACAAGCATCGTACATTTTTGGATATACTATACAATACAACCAACACATTTATACTTACTTTGATATAACAATTATTATTTACAAAAGTATAAAATGAATAATCACGTAAGATACAATAAGAAAAAGAAAATCCCTCTCTGTGTACAATTAACCGCTTAAACAAAAATGCCATTTTAATTAATTTTTTAAAATGAGTCAAATGTTTCAATTTACAAACAGTACCTACGTATGACTTTTCATTGTAATATCAAAAAGGAAGTAATTTCACTTTAAATATTTAATAAATATATTTTATTTTATTTTATTTAATTTTATTCAATTTAAATTTTTTTATTTTTCCATGTTTTAGCTAATCCATTTTTTCAGAAATTTATTTATTTTACTTTTATTAAATTTTACCTTCATATTTTGATTATGTACCTATGAAACTCCGCCATATTAGATAACAAATGTTTACAACTATTTCAATAATTAATTATTAAACGATGAAAGGCATCAAAAATGGCAGTATTTAATACAGTATCAAAATATTATAACAAACGAATAATGTATAAACTTTGATTAAACTTTTTACACCTATAGATGATATATTTAGTTAAAAAGCGACAAAAATCCACTTACTTAAATTCGCAAGAATAATGGAAATTGTTGTATAAATTTGAAAACCAGAGGTTAGAGCGTTGGACTGGCAACCTATTGGCAGTCTGTGCGAGTGGGTTTGAACCCCGGTTCGGTCCGAAAATTACTTACCTCGTCCCTGGCTGACATCTGTGTCATGCTGTGCCAAGAGTTCGTGTTGTAATCTTTGTGCGTCTGTCACTCAGAAAGTAAAGCTTATAAAAAAATTTTTTTTTTTTTTAAATTACATATTTTTTATACTTTATATACCTATATATAAATTGAAGTTTTAATTATCGTACTTTTTTTATATTAAATATGTTTATAAATTTCAGATAATATTTAAATTTTCAGTCAGTAAAATCAATAATAGTAAAATTTCTATATATGAGTATTTCAGGCAGAAATATCTAACATCGTCGCCGGAATATTTTACCGAACATTGTTTCCGAAGATCTTCGGCAACAGCTATGGCCGACACTGGAGTGTCATTAGTGACACTAAAGAGACAATTTCGGTGGAAAACCAAAGTTATGTAGATCAGAGCAAGCGCCACAAATCAGATGTGGCAACTTCTTTCAGTCTGTCAGTGTCGTCTGATACATCACATCGTCACAAACCGTGTTCAAATGTTATAATTAATTAATAATTTGTTTATCACTCTATTTGCTCCTTTTGTTTATTAAACGCTTACTTCAACTTCAAACAATTATTACTTTTTGAGGGACTATTTTGCCACGGGTCTCATTTAGTTTGTTGCTATTATTAAAAAAACGTTAAATACACATTTACTGCAATAAATAGAAAAAATGCACGCAGTGCCGGAAAGAAAATATTCCTGCACAGTGTGCGGGAAAGTGATTTTCGGCAAAGAAATCTAATTCTTGCACACTCTAAAATAAAATAATTAATCAATCGAGAATTTATACACTACATACATATGTGTAGATTGTAAAAGTTATATTCAAATTCATTATTTTTGTAATAAAAATATATTAAAAACGTTGACTTATTGCATAATGAAGACATAGAAATCACACAACTTGAAGTTGAAAATATATTCAAACAGGTAAAAATAAACATTGCAAGTGGTCCAAGTAAAATATCTGCATGGATTTCAAAGAATATTCGAGAGAGTTAAGTAAACCAAATAGCATTATATACACAAAAAGTTTATGTAGGAAATATTACACAAAACCATAGAAAACTGCTTTAGTCAGTGCATGTCCAAAAACCAAGAAAGTTTTATTTACAAATCTAAAATCTTATCGCCCTATTGCCGTTACTTCTATTCAAGCAAGATCCCTTGACAGAATTAAAATTCTCCTAGAAAAACAAGAAGATTTACACCAATTTGTATATAAAAACAATTACAGTACAATTGATGCTTTAGTTTTAATAATGAACTTTATTTATAGTTAACTCTTGACCATAATACTGGCTCAATAATTAAGGAAATCAAATCAAATGCAAATTTTCTTTCTACAATTACTGAAAATGTTATAATAAACGATAAAAATATTCCCAAAGTAAAGAGAGTAAAATATCTTGGCATTATAATCTCCGATGACCTAAAATGTACAAAACAATTTGATTCTGCTGTTATTAAAGTTAACTTCATTATAAAATGTCTTTCAAAAATGCTTCCATATGATACATTAACCATAAAACAAAAATGAATATCTTTAACTCCGTAGTTGTACCAAATATAATCTATGCTTGCGAAGTATGGGGTTGTCGTCTTCTGATGAAGGATAAGAAAAAACTGAGGAAAATAATAAATTTTTACGCAAAGATCTCATCAATAGACAAGGAAAAACCACGCCAGATTGTAAACTCACAATACCAAAACAGATTTATAAAATACATTGATAAAATTATTATCAATAAAGATCATCCTCTGCCTAACGAACTTGAAAACACAACAGATAATCACTATGGCACACGAAGCGGTGGACAGACCGAATTTTTTTGCCGAACATTATCCTTTAGACAACCTTTCCTTCCAGCTGCTAAATCCTTTCTATGTAATAACAAGCTTCAAGACCTATGTTGATCGACTACAATTTTAATTTGTATTAATACTTTTGTCATCCTAAATCTATTGCCGGTCATTTTGGTCATTTTGGTTATCTGGTATATTTATTTAATACTTCTTCAGTATTTATTTAGTCTTTTACCCCATTAAAAATATAATACCTTAACTCTTATGAAGTATTGTATACATGAATATGCATTTACTATACTATGTACCTACCTGTACCTTTGTACCCTCGAAATATTACTGTATTTTATTATAACATATTATTACATATTATTACTTTTACTGGAAATAAAGCCATTTCTTTATTATTTATTATTATTCCGTATATATTGTATGATTTTTACGGTACTATTTCTATTTTCATCTTTAGAGCCTAGTAAACTTTTTTCCATTTAAATTTTTTGATTTAGGCGAAAACTTTCATTATACTATAGGAAACCAATGTATAGTCAATTAAAACACAAAGTATAATAACACCGAAAAATTGAGTAGATGATATTAAATCATACATATTTTATAAACCAAAGTACTTATTTTTCTGAATAATAAATTAACCTAATCACCTAACTGTATTTATCATGCTCATTGATGGAATTTTGTTAATACGCGATTTTCAACGAATAATTCACGCAGTCTAATAACTACTGATACCACTTTTAAGTAGTATTTTGTCTATTTTAAAGAAAATAGAAGAGAATAAAAAAATTTTTGTTTAATAAATAGCAAAAATAACATGCATTCAATATAATTCATAAATAAATTTTACTGAAAATTATGTGAATTGGAAAAATTAACGGTTCCGAATGTTGTTCCACAATTTATTTATTTATTTTGAACATATGTTACACTCATTTTCTACTATAATAATTTTAAATAAAATAAAATAAAAGTAAAATATAGTTTGTAATAGTGCTTCGGCTTGGTTATATGTTCTAATATGTTGTGCATTATACTATAATAGGCAGCCATTGATCCAAAAATAAAATTTTTTTGAGAATGCGATTTTTTGTTCACTATCATCAAAAATGTCTAAAAAAATAATTTTGGTGCTTTTGTCCGACATGTAACGATAATTCCACTACACCAATAACAAAAATAAATTACTATTTGATTTTGTAGTTTGCTGATATGCATTTTTTAATGCAGATTGATAATTTAAAACATATACCAATAAATTGTTACATTTTTTTTTTCTATCGTCTGAATAATATTGAATTAATTAAAATCGGGATATGCTAAGTTATGGATTTTGAGCAATTCCTACTTTTAGTAATTTTTTGAATTTACAAAAATATAAACCAAAAATTAGAAACACCATTAAAATAAGTACAGTCATATAAAATTTATAGTTTTTATTTTATTTTATCGTATATTATAATACAACATAATGTATATTCAACTAATAATTAAAATAAAAGGATCTGTAAAGATAACTTTATCTAGATACATTTAAATTTGTGACACTTTAAACCTGCACAACAGTCTTTATCTTTATAACATGGCCAAGTTTTCTGATTACAGATAATACACCTATGAATTGGAAACTTATACTCGCAGTTCAAATTTTTACAGCACTTTGCACCTGCACATAGATTTCCTTTTGCACGACATCCTTTACAAGCATTGCACATTTTTGGACAAACTACAATACAACCAGCCGACTTTTATTTACTTGATATAACAATTATTATTTACAAAAATTATGATAAAAAAGTATGTAAGAAAAGGAAAATGAAATTACTCTCTGAGAAAAATTTAGCTAAACTACAAAAAATTTATAAAGATTCTAAAGGTTCAACTTAAAAAACAGTACTTTTAAATAAATTATTATTTTTTTTAAATTCTATTTAAATTTAAATTTAGTTTAGTTTTATCTGTTAAATTTTCACGGTTTTTGTTTAAACTGTCTTATTTAAAATAATTAATTGATAATGGATAAAACGTATTTTTTTAGTATTTAAGACAGTATTAAAATATTTTAATAATATAAAAAATATATGCATTAAACTAGATATATATTTAATAATTGATTAAACTTTTAATACCTAAATATAAATTGATAAAAAGACAACAACAAAAAACTTACTTAAATTCGCAAGAATAACGACAGTTAGTGTATATATTATAAATTTAAACATTTTAAATCTCTAATTTTCTACAAATAAATAAAAAAATAAACGTATTCAATATTTTTAATTCTTAGATCTAATAAATTTAATAAATACAATACATTAATTATCAGGTCAATTATTCATTTAAATAACAATTTATGTCAAGAGTTTAATAACATAAGTTATGCATTTAATAAAATTCTTCGTAAAAATTCCATATTGTATTTGTTAAATCTTCAATTGTATTACATATTTTTTATAAATATTAACATTTTAACGGATTCTTTTTCAATGTTTTTAAAGCACAAAATTAAACATTTAATAAAAAATTAAAGAATTTCAATTAAATATAATACAAAAATAGTGAAATCATACTTACATCTAAAATGCACCGTATTTTTCATTTGATTATTAACAATCTGCATTCGAATATGGAAATTGTATATTTGATAAAAGATATATTTTGCATTTGAATATGGAAAGTCAATATTTGTTAATATCCTATTAATATATAGATTTTGAGAGCAGCAATATCGAATTTTAATACCGCGTAGATATATATATAGGAAAAAGCGGGCGTCAATGTAAATTAATTAAAATAATTATTATTTTGAATTGTTGTTAACACTAGAAAGACGGCAAAAATGATTAACCTAGAAAGACGAGGTGAGGTCAATTTGACCGCAGTATAATAATCTATGTTTAACATACAATTCAAGATTTTTTTAATATCAACGAATAATATAAGTAGGTACTAATTATTTTATATTAAAATATTAACTTAAACTAAATTTTTAATTAATTATACTTATAGTAAATAAAAAAGAATGAAAAATATGTGTATGGATATAATAAAATCAGATGTTATTATTGATAATTCAGATAATTAAATAATAATTTTAAATAAAATCTATTTAATAACTTGTTCAACATATTATAAAACAGTCATGAATGAATAATATTAATGAAATCATGTTCATATTTAGGTAGTAATGTGTGATAGTTAATCAAAGTAAATGATAAAGTCAAGTTATTGGGCACAAGATGTACATTTGATTTTTTTTCATGAATACATTTACCACAAACTGCTTTGTTACAGACTGCACATGAATCAGTTGACTTATTCCTGCATCTGGGTGTGCCACATGTACGACGCCTTGCAGGATTTGCAGCAACAGGAGGGAGAGGTTGAACAGTTGCGAGTCAACTCATGAATCAACTGTTTCATAAAGTGGCGCCTATACTCATCCGAATGTCCATGACCTTTTGATAAATCACATATGCATTAAATTTAATTTAATTTAATGGCGGCCATGTCAACGACATTGTTAAACAATGCAAAAGCCATCGTCTAACACCAGATTTTACAGTTGAGAAGCGAGCCATCTGATCTAGTATGTCAATGCCACACTTTGTTCTGTTGTAGAAAAGAACTGTGTTGGGCTTGCGTTTTGGGTGATCTTCATTGATAAGACCACGTTCATGCCAAGTCGACAATAAAAAAGCAATCTTACTCTTCTTTGCCTGGTAGCACTTCGTTTTTGTAGAATGATGTTGAGTGTAATCCTTGTTTCTTTAGCTGAGGTAGTTCTCGCCTTCTCTTGTTCGTTGTTCCGACAATTGATATTTTCTTTTGAACTAGTTTGTTGGCCAATTTGACATTTCTAAAATATGTGTGTAACTGCGTGGTGAACAGTATGGTCTATACATATACTTGATAATCGAGTATAATGAATCATTTCTTCTCATTTTAATCCGATTAGTCAGTATGTATTATAGATATATCTCTATCATTAGCTTATTGTATAGAAATAAATGTTATTGCAATTATACAGCTGCGGTCAAATTGACCGCAGCTCGTCTTTCTAGGAAAATCATAGTATTCCTACCCAAGCATAATAGATATGTCTAAAAAATTGCATCCAATATATCACATATAATAGGAAATAAATATCATAGAAGATCATGGGTTTTGACTTTAATATTATCAAATGACAACACAATATGAAAAGTCAATATTTGATACTCGATATTTCGCATTTGAATATGGAAAGTCAATATTTGATAATCGATATTTCGCATTTGAATATGGAAAGTCAATATTTGATAATCGATATTTCGCATTTGAATATGGAAAGTCAATATTTGATAATCGATATTTCGCATTTGAATATGGAAGGTCAATATATTTTGATAATCGATATTTTACATTTGAATAATACTTGATTATGGAAATTAAAATTTCGTTGATGTGAACGTAGTTACAGAACATATTTAATTATCGCTTTTAATTTTCATATCATCCATTTCATTATGCGATGAACAAAAATTCAAATGATATTTCGGAGGTTGCCAAAACATATTATTAATTTGCATGTTGATCAAAATTAAAGATATTTCACTACTTTTGGAACAATGGATTGTGTTGATTACTCACTTATTAAAAATATAATACAATTTACAAGAAACACCGCATATAGACCGACCATCGAAAACGACATGATTATGCTATTTGGCTGTCATCCAATACACCAGGGATTATATAATATTTTGAATAAATATTATTTAACGATATTTTATCCTCATATTGATAATATATTCAGTAATATTTTTTCCAGTAATTTTTTTTGTGCGTGGCATTAAATGAAATGAATGATATTAAAACGATAATTTGGTAAATGTGTTCATATTTGAGTGTTTATTAATTCTCTATATTTAAAATTGCATTGTACCGACTTATCGTAATGTGCATACTGTATATATTGTTAACGATAAACGATATATTGTAAACGATACCTACCGAATTAAATCAACCGAATTTTAATTTCCATATTCAAGTATTTTTTTATAAACTAAAAGCGAATTATCTATATTAAAAAAGACATATATTGTAAAATATTGAATTTTCATATTCAAATGCAGTTTGTCAATAATCAAATAAAAAATAATAGTATATTATGCCACGAGAATTGACTAGTTTTTGCTCACGCGGCCGAAAGCCAAGGGAGCATACAAATTTAAGTCAGCAATGAAGTCAATTCAAGTGCGCTTAAACGTTTTATGCCACGCTTATATTATAAATGAGTGAGTCAAGGAATTCCGTAAGCCAATTTCAATGTATTAAATTTATAAATAAACAGAAAACATAAACTTAGTTTTTCATAGTAATGTAAATATAACATCATATATATAAGTTTAATATAATATAATTAGTTTCATATTAAAATAAGTGTTAAGTTTGAATGGGTCGTTATGACTATGGAATTCAAATTATAACTTTGCATTAATTTTATAAGAAAGTTTGTGGCTATTAGCATTCGTTTATTCTTCGCTGTAGAAATCAATAAATTTAAATTGTTAATTGTAGTGAGCAAAAAATATTGAAAGGAAACATTTTTGTTCACTCTATAGTAGAACCCTATTTAAGAAATATTTTGCTCACTATAAAAAGTGAGTATAGTATAAGCGTGGCGTAAATACTTTTCTACCACTTTAAATCTATTATCCCATTCAAAATGTCAGGTTTCAAAAATATCGTAATACTTTAATCCATAGAGTTTATTTGAAAATTAATTGAGTTGGAAAAATAATCATTACCACCGCAAGTCTATTGTATAATTATATTCTGCCACTTTCGATGAATATATTGAATTTTTTAATGTGTATAAATTTGCTGTTCTCATAATTAAATCTATAATATTATATTGAAATTATAAATTTGCATACGTTTTACAGTTTTAATAATGAATTCGATAAAAGCATGTAGACAAATAATTTTACCACCCGATAATAATAATTTTCAGAATTGAATGAAAATAAATTCACAAAGTCTACTGAAAAACAAACCAAATATGCCTTTAAGATATTAAAAGTAACTCAGATCCAAGTTTATTAACGACAAAAGACAATTTACAAGAATTGGATTTATCGATAAAAATATCAAACGGTCAACCCTCAATGGCATAAGATATGGTTTAAAACGTCCTTTCCAACAAGATGTCTTCTGTACAGCGGTATAGGCTAAAAATATTAGCCTGAGAATTTCAGACAGCGTGTGTGACGTGAGAGGGTTACTCAGAACATTACTAAGCCCTCTGTTGGCGTCGAATTGCGTTCACCTGTCCTCGTCGGATGGATCAGGTTATTTTAGCAGAAACGAAAATCCGTCCGACGAAGACGATATTCGACGGGGGACACAATTCGTCGTCAACATCTTCCCTCTGTAAATGTCCTTCGTACTGCAAAAGACACCATCTTTAAAATTTTAATAAAGATTAGAATGCAACCGTGTAATCAAACATTTATTACGATACTACTTGGATCAGTAGTAAAATACTGTATGTAATAATTTCGATAAAATCCCTTGATAAAGTTGCAATGTAATATTAGGATCAACATTTAAGATTAAAGCAAAAAAAACAAATACGATGTGATGAATATTTGAGTTTGTGACTATTTACAACGTAATTGATTCTTTTTTAGGTGAACACTTCCGCTAATAATCATAAGTTCTATTGTTTTCATTTACTTAAAATAAATAAATGGAATTGTTGTCAAGTCAAATGAAAAATGAAATCACGATCGCTAACGAATTTTTAAAATCCAAATCTTTACTAAGCTGTTATTTCTGGTCCCCGAAGTAGTTACCAGAAAAAATATATATAATTACCAATAATCAATATAGTAACTAGATATTATATATCGAATGATTTATATCTAATTTATCTATTTATAACAGCTTTGATTAATTTTAGAATTATAATAATCTGAAGCATAATGTTTATTGATTGAAATAGAAAAAAATCAAATTCAAAATAATTAAAACTATACTAAGAAACTTTATTTTGTTGCTTGATTAATTCATAATATCACCAAATATTAAAATGGAAATATTATCTTATTATTGTTATGAAAGATAGCATGAAGAAACTATAAAAGTATCAACGATTCTATAAAAAGTTTCCAACTGAGAAAGATGATTTTTGTGGTGCTAATAAAGTGAACTGTGTTTATATTCATTCATAATTGGATTTATTTTATAACTGTAAGGAAGAAAAAATATAGAGGCATTATTTATTGGGATAAATAGATTAAATTATATAAAGAAACGAGTTTGAGGATCCTTTAACATGATTTTTTTATTTAAATGGTCTGTCTCCATATTTTTAATCAATTTGAATTATTTGCTCTTGCTGTTGATCGTGACCCGACCTCTGTGTTGTTTGTTATTAGTTGTCATGACAGCACAAAGGTGTGTCCGGACATGTAGATTGTCACTTAGTTCCATCTCTCCTGCACCACCAAGAAGGCGCACATCAACCATGTGTCCTCCCAAACACGCGGGGAGCTCTCTGCTAACAGCTTTCTCCAATCGTCACTAGGATCTTTGTCACCCGCATATGGTCAAAAGCTCCAATTTCCAGACCGATCACACATTGAGACAAAACAACTTCCCGCACCTATCAACAAATCTTTCTCTGATTATTTTCAACACGAAGATTTTATGAAACACAAAATTAGAATCTTTGATCAAAACATGAATTGTGAAATATTTATTAAATAAAATAATATTTTGGTGTAAAATCTTGTTGAAAACTTGTTCATTGAATTGTTGAAAGTTCCTTTTATGAATACAGTTACAATATCTTAATTGTCTTGTGAGAAAAGGATTCTAAACTTACTTGGGGTGGCTTCTGGATAGATAAGATCTTGATAGAGAGCTGAGAAAAGGAATAAAATTTTAAATTAGAATACATTTATTTATTAAAAATATTAATTCAGTTTTTGCCATAAAATTATCATTGAAATTTGTTCCTCTTTGAAAGACTATTTGTTACAAAATATTGTTCATAGATTAATGAAACACAAATAATGGAATGTTTTATTAGCGCAGTTTATCTTTTTGAGAAAACCTTTTATACACTAAGGAGACAATTAAATCTTTTCGTGCACTCAATTAACAACTAATCAAACAATAAATATTTTGCATAAACAGACACTAAAAATATTCAAGCTCTCAAATATCTGATAAATACTAAATACTAACAAGACAATTCAACCTTTACCACAATTCAGACATTTAAAAAAATTATGACTCACAAGCTGAAATATTAATTTTACAAAAAATATATAATCAAATATATTATTACCTTTCACTTCTGCTAATATGTCATTAATCGTTTCCATCCCTTTACTGTCCGAGTCATTGATCAGTTTGGGAATCTTGTCTTGAGTATCTAAGAAACCAAAAAATGATCAATCAACAGCTAACAAAATATTAACAAAAATGTTTATTCTATGAAAAAACAGTGTGCTAAATTAAATCGCTGGCGGTTCTTATACATAGTTAAGAATAGTTTTTTATATAAATTTTTACTTGATTCTAAAAATTTATTTTATTTAACAAAAAAATGTTCAATATTATAATTCAATATGTACGAAAAGGATAAGTAGTATGTAAGGACGACTTCTGAATAAATCGATACTCGATTCTAATTCGTCGAGAGACACCCCTCTGAACCCTTGATTGTTAAATTTCTCCGCACACATTGCAACCTCTACGCACCTTTACATATTAAAAAATAGCAGTCCTATCTATATAATTTATAGTATAGTTGACTAAATAAATGAAAATACTTTACTTAATATCAAGAATAAAGACATGTTAAAGTACTTGATAAAATTAAACTTGATTATACTATAAATAATAAAAAGAATGATTTCCTGTCTAAATAATGTATAGTATAGTATAGAATAGTATAGTTACATCTTGATGGTTTCATCTCTACAAATTGTACAGTAAAGTTATATCTCTATGATTTCCTATTTATTTAATGTATAATATAGTTATATCTCTATGATTTTCTCGGAATATCTAAGCCAACGGTAGTTGGCTGTTAGCTCTGTATATGCTAACTAAGCCTTGCGCCGGTGTGTATATAGGACCG
>JAUZNC010057870.1:0-12148 GCA_034780395.1 Vannuccia rotundouncinata | reverse complement strand
GCATGTGATTACTTACATTGTATTTTCCTGTATAAAATAATTTCCTTTTTTAAATAAGACTGCATATTTTTTCAGATTGAGTTCTTCCTTATTTACTAATTTTAAATGGGCTTCCTTGTAAATTGTTGAAAATTTCGATGTCATGCAATTTTATTTAAAGCACTAGTATTAATATTATAGTATACTATAATTATATTGCATTTTGAAAAAAAATCTAAATATGTATTTAAAATAATTTAGTTTAATTTTTCTAGGCGCGTTTTATAGTTTGTAATAAATAATTAAACAAATTGCAAACTTTAGTTATAAAAGAAATAAATCACAATTTTTTAAAAAAAAAAATATGGTTTAATGCGGATATATTACTATTATTCTAAATTTGTAAGCAGTTAAAAAGTTTTGGAAATGTCTCGAGATTTATTTCTTGATGAATTGGTATGAAATGAGACTTACTAATATGTTCAAATATATAACAATAACCGAGGACTACGTGAATACTATAGTATTATAACGATCAATTACGCTTTCAGTGTTAAATTAGTCAAGAGCCGATTAATTTTCCAAATTAAGAAAGATTTAGGCTTTATAAAACATTTATTGGGAACTTTTGAACCTCAAATATTAGGTCAAATTGCACACTTTCAAGAAATTAATAATTTAAAGTAATTACTAATTTAGTACTTGAAAATATCTTTAGTATAGTTTGTTATTTATGCTGAGAATTTAACTATATTTGATATGTATATACCTACAAGATATATGAACAAATTATATGGAGTAGTACGTATAATACAACTAAATAAAATATAAGTGAATTAAAAGTTCCCAATGAATGTTTTTTATATTTTCTGATTTTTATTGCGGAACAATTATCGACCTCTTGGCTAAATTAACACTGAAAGCATAGTTGAGCGTCCTGGTATTCATGTATATCGTCTTCGATTAAAAATTTCAATCTAATTCTAAGGTGATAATTGTATTGAATTTCTGATAAATTAATTAGGAGAGGTTTTAAATAAACAATTAGTAGTTTAAATACTAACTGCAGTCCCATGCATATGCGCGCATACGTTCTAAGTTTAAGTGATGAATATTTTACAGTAAAGTAAATATATCTTATATGGACTCTAATCCTAATATGGTCTATATTATGTTACACTACACACTATAAAATGCTCTAATATATAATCTCGTCTAAAAATGCTTTGATTTTATAAAATACCGACAGTATGTTAAATTTCAGATTTTTCCTTGGCTAATCTGAAAAACCAACGTGTCTTCAGATAATCTACTCTCCAATTGACCTGCAATATGTGTAAACAAATCGATACTTTTAAGTGACCTCACTATTTTAGGGGACGATGCTCCTCAATATGTTGATTGTTTGGACCGCCTCATACATTTAACATATACTCCATATTGATAGAAATTTGTAAAGAAAAAAATATAATAAGGCAATTTATTAAAAGAAATATACAGAAAATCCACCATGTTATTGCGAAAAGCGACGGTAAGCAATAATGATTTATTAAAGAGTTAGTTCACAAATAGTTTTTACGTTTAATATATATATATATATACTACTAAAAGTAGTGTTAAGAAAATCATAAAAATAGTGTAGAAGAAACCTTTAAGATATCTGATTACAATGCGAGACCTTTTAAAAGAGGCACTCATTATAAATAAAATATTTTACACAAATTTCTTCCATGACTTTATTAATATTTAAGTAAGATGCATTTATTTCCAATCGACAAATATTTGGTACTGTTATAGGGGGAAATATTAAGAAATAGAGTACGTATTTAAATATATTTTAATATTTTCAACTATATTAATATATAGAGTGGTACATACATCCAAATATAGAGATTGACTTAAAATAAAAACCAATACAGCATGATATAACAATTATATATAATCATTGGAAAGTTATACAATAAAAGCTAGTTCTTGCGAAACACCTAATTATAGTGCAAAAACCAATGTCCAGAATACGAGAATTAAATAAGTATTCAACTTGGAAAATAACACATAATCACAGATAGTCTATGCTGCTGTAAAAATAATTTTAAAGAAATAGTTAACTGATTTGTTTTATTTATTTATTAAAGTTGATCTGTCCACAATCTTCCGTTTAATATTGGACTACATAAGAAAGCAAACAAAATGTGTTATAGGCAAAGGTTGTTGTGTTTCTTCCGAAATCTGTTTTAAGTCAGAGATATTAACAAAAAAGCTTGCACAATTTAAAGGAAAAAAAACAGAAATATAGAATAAAATAATAAACAGAATAGAAAAGTAGTTTTTTTTCAACTATATGTATAACCCAATATTATACATATGAACCTAACTATAATAGTTCCTATTCTGAAATATTATGGCACTGTCAGTGAAAACAAACAACAGAACCTATTGTATGCATGGTTTAATCCAAATAATCGCCCAAAGCATTTTGAAGTAAGCAACAGTGCATACTAATAGATTATATAGATAATAATAGTGCATACAAAAATAGATTACAAGCCACACATCCCAATTGCTCATTTTTAGAGCTGTGTAATTTTGAAATAAAGAACCTCTGGTTTTATAACATGTATTTTCGGAGACATAAAAAGAATATAAATATAACCAGGAACCAAAGAAGAGGAATAATTATTATGAAAAAGTTGGATTAATTATTATTACTGTTGTATATAAAAGAAAAGAATAAAATTTATACCCATTGAGAGAACACCTATTGTCAATTGATTATGAAATATGCAACCTAAAGACCCAGCCATAAAGAGCGCTACAAATAAAAGAAGACAACTATCCAGATGTGTAGACCGCCCCAGTTGGTCCTGCTGTCAGGGTCGTGGTTTCGTCAAGGGTTGGCGCGATGGGTGTTGGCTGTGTGTTGACCACGTCGTCCCCATCGTCCTGATCCTAAAACCGATTATGAAAAAGGCTTAACTGGATATTCGAACCAAAAGGAGCCACTTTTGAGAGTGACTATGAATAATTAATTCTTATTAGTATATTACAACATATAATATGATATTTGGTATAAAAATAGTCATTTTATGTAATTTATTTTATTTGATTCGCAATGAATAAAATTTCAAAATAATACACAAAAAAAGTCAATCGATAAAGGATAATCAATCTGATTTAACTTTGAATACCATAAAAAGGAGATAGAACGAAAATATCTATAGGAATAAATTAGACAATTATTATTTGTATACTACTGTCAGTAATATAGAATGATTTATTATTTTATTATGTATATATATATAAATAATTTGCATAACAGATATGAACAATAATGTTTGTGCTATATTATTGTTAAATTTTTACTACTATTAGTTTACAACAATTACTAGATATTTGCAATAGATAATAGTTTAAATTAAATACACAAGAATTAGCTCAGGTCTCATTTAATCAAAACAAAAAATATCCACAAACGTCTATTTTGACAATTGTGCTTTATACGAACTCCAGAACATTAAACAAAATCTATTTCTGTAAAGTGATCATTACATTGAATCCTCCGTATATAAAGGAGAGGCTATGGAAAGTCTAACAACCGATAAAAAATTGATGATTAAAAATGTAAGTAGCTGTTTGTTCGTTCCGATTTATAAGTTATATTTGAAATGTGCCCAAACGAGACAACATAACTTGATGGGGAAATTAATAATTATTCATTTCATTATAAATTGTTTTGAGATTACTAAATGTATCAAAAAAGAGTTTTCGATTAATATACAAATAATACGAATAATATAAATTCCAGATAAGATAGGAAAAACATCACGAGTATTTAATGTAATTCCAAATCAGTTAAGCTTTGATACAAACAAACATAATGGAAGGTCATTATTATAACATTATGGTCTTTGTCAGGAATATCTACTCCAAAACCAAAAAAACATTAGGAAAAACACATGCTAGAGATAATAGCGACACAATTAGGGTACTATAATAATAATATTTAATTATATAAATAAATTATAATTATAAATTTGCAGTTTAATTTTATTTTAGAATAATTTTATCATTTGAAAGATACCGAGGAATCCATTTTGACAATTAATGATTACGAAAGTGTTACATAATGGGGTGTTAAATTAAAATTCAATTTTTTGATAATTATTGATAAAAAGACGGTAGGTGCAGGTATGTGGAAGACTTTGCCAATATACCATTTCAACCCAACCGAAAGTATTTAAAAAGTGAATTTAATTCCATAAAATAGTTAAAGCCAGATCTGGGAAAGATCCTACATGTTTAAATTTATTAATTTTGTACTATGAAGAATTCTTTTTAAACACGCATGAAAAGTTTTTGTGGCAAATTTATGTGGATCGATTTTATTTCAAATTTATCAATCCGATTTGTGAGAATTTGAAATTAAAAAGGAATAACTATTATAGTTAGGATAAATTAGAATCAATAGTGCAATTACTGCAAACACCAACATTTCCAAGTAAGTATGATAAAATCTAGGTAAGTGGGAAAGGAGTATAATACATCCAGGGAAATCATTTGGTTACATTATTTTGATATCCTTTGTTTTGTTCCTGTTGCTCAGCTCGTTCCTGTCGATGTACAACCAACAAGAGTTACATTAATGTGCGATGTTTACACGTATAATAATAATTTCGAACTTTACAATACAAAAATATGTTGTGGAAAACCACTATCGATTAAGTGAAACGGGGTGAAGAAATATGTATGTTTACACTCCAGCGAGGCTAGCCAGGCTACTCTTTATTTTGCAAGAAACGAAAGAGACAAAGCACAACTAATTGAGGATCTTAATGCAAAATGTAAGGCTACATTTTATTTAACTCTGATCCGATCATATATTGAGTGCTTATGGAGAGGAGTGGAAAAAGAGTGATTACGTCAGTAACGGTGGAATAAGTGGGAGGACAAGATTTGCTGTGTGGATATTATAAAAAATGGTGTCAATTAAATTTATGGATATATGTTGGAGTAATTTAATTGCAGGGATTATAAAATAAATACTGGGTAATATTAAATAATATTCAGAATGGGCCAGAAATGTTTGGTATATTTATAATAAATAAACATTGATTAACATAATGTAATTGTTATGCTTATGAGTGTGGATGTATGTTTATCCATATTTCATTTTGGATGTTTTTAAAATCGATAATACTTAATAAAAGTCAGTGCATTCAAAGTAAAAAATAAAATTAGAGGATACATTTGGTGAGACTGTTATTCAAAGAACCGTGCTGAAATCAAAGTACACCTCAAACAAAACTATAATTCTACACCATCTCCCTAACAATGATTAGTTGTCAACAAGCTGATATCAGCCGAACGACAATTTCCAAAATTGTAAAAGATTTGACGGTTAGACACCACAATCATAGTCAAGGTATAATTACTTAAAAACACTTTGCGAGAACCACATTTTACAGTCAAACACAACTTTCTCAAATATCGTCTCAATGAATAATTGTTCGTACAATAAGAACACGAATTCGCAAGTTAAGAAATAAAAAGGGCCATGTATGAGTGGATCTACCTTCATATTATGTTCTACATGTCATTAGGATTACCTAAAAACGGAAGTGTAGCCGAGGTAATTTTTAACAGAGAGAGAACAAACGAGCGTTCACTATAGACTATCATCTTACAGATGACTTGCAGATCTTATAGGATATCATAAGAAAAGATCTTATAGGTCCTGCAGGATCTTTGTAAGACATCCTATAAAATCACACTAAGATCAATCAGAATTGTAGTCTATAGTGTTGTCTCAGTAAAAAATGTTTTTTTCTAATTAATTAGAATGTAAAACTAAACAATTAACAACATTTCTGGAAGACTGATTCCACCTACTGAATACTTCAGATCTCATATTTGAATAAACTAAAATAAACTAATCTTATATAATATATAAAACTATAATGATGTAAGTAAGTAGTTAAGTAGATTACTTCAATTATTACAATATCAAATTTAGACTTTAATGGCAACACATGTGTCCACAATATATTTCTTATTAATGAGTTCCATCTTATGCATTACACTCACAGTAACAATTTGAACTAAGCGCCACGTAACTATAAAACATACAACCAATTATATCCAATTTATGTCAACATTAATATTAAATAACAATCAAACTTAGAAATAGATATATTACATATTCGAGGAGAATATCGAAAGAAGAAACCCTAAATACGAACTCAACTTTTAATCAATATAATGTAAGAGCAGCATTCTGAAATCCGTATTTAGAAAAAGTAGAATAGAGAGAGAAAGAGAAGGGATAGAAAAAAGTAAAAAAGGCGGCCGGCCTGTTAGAACTGGAATATAAATGATCGGATACACAAACATTGATATATTGATTGATCTCGATCGTAAGCTATATACGTAGAAGTGACATGACGTATTAATATCTAATTTGTATTCAAGAGTGTAGGAAAGCATAGCTTCCTACCAAACTGAGTGTAACTATTCTAATATGCTTTACAATCGCACTTGTAGAAGTCTATAGTTTTGTATTTAATTCTCACGCATAACAATTGTTTACCGAGTTTATTTAGTATTGGAAAAGAAACTAGTTTGGAAGGATAATATTATATTCCTTAAAGTTTCCATATTACATTGTTTATAAATAAATATAATCAATTTGTTTCTAACTGTTTTCTCTGATAGCAGAAATTGATGTGTTAATAAATTCAGAATTAAAAAAAATATTAAATTAACATATTAAATAAAGTTTCTTGATAAACAAAATTAAACATTTAATTATAATACCTTCTCAAAACATATTTTGAATTATAATATAAATTTACATTATAGTATTATATTTCTGTGATCGTTTTTATGAATCGAAAAAATCAATATTCAAAGGAATTCCAATAAAAAAGTACAATTTTTAAAATAAAATCCATACACACATAATGTAAAAAAGAACTTTTGTAGAGAGTGGGTCTTACTGGGAATTCAAAGTTGACGTCATCGTCGTCCTCTTTAGGAGAACACTTCCCGCAGCAGAAGTTGCAACAACAACAACAGCAAAGACAGCAACAGCATCCGGTGATGATGAAACAAGTGATCAGACAGCACTGAATAAAGACGAGAGCAATCAGTCACATATGGGTGTTGCAGAAAAATATCCAAACACATCTCAACGTATTTTAATAAAGAAAGTAGCAATAAACAATAAGGAAAATTATCGATCCATCTAAAACATTAGCAGGAACATACTTAAAATGTCAAAATGCAATTTAAGCAGATATTTGAATAATATTAATATAAGCTACATAAAGATAATTTTAAATAATATTACAAATGACAAAACGGAACTAGAAAATCTCAAAAAATAAAATAATAAATACTAAAGATCCAACCAAAAGGGAAATAGAGATAAATAATTAAATTTCATCATTATAATATAAAATCAGTCAAAATAGATTATTTGTAATTTTAATATATCAAATAAATACCAGCATAAATATGACGCTCTTTAAGAATATCGAATGACTTTGTGTGCATAGCAGAAATATAAGACTCGCAATCAATGACGAATTTATATCAAAAGGTACAATTTAATATTCTTGAATATTTACAATGTCCGCTAAATATGTCATGAAAATCATCCATCTCTCTAGAATATCAATTAGAATATGCGAAAAAAAACATCATCGTTAATTTCAGTCAAATAGTTAATAATTCCGGTATTACATTTTGGCAAAATCTGATTAAACACAATTTCAAATATGATAGTATGTATAAAACCTTTTTAAAAATAGCTAAATTTTCAGACAAAATAACGATCACTGAGGACTAACCTTGAGGCAAGGATTCTTCATGGCAAAATAAAGTTTAATGTTGTCCTCTCCGAATTGGTCGGCGACGTAAAGACCGAAGGAACCATATTGATCGTACACCTCTCGCTTCGATGAATCACTCAAAATGGCATTGGCTTTATTGATTTCCTTGAACTGATGAGGACAATAGATGTAAACATCACAATACATTTCGTATATAAGCAAACTTTATCAATATATTGGTTCAATCGTTATCTAAATTTTTAAAAAAACAAGCGAGAAACCGATCATAAACATATTCTGCAGTAAATTAGTAATATTACAATAAGTCCATTACTTCATAAGTTATAATCGCAATCTTACAAAATTTGATTGGTAAGATGGTTATCAAGTTTACTGTATAATCAAAGTTTCAACAGACCGGACGACTAAAGAGTTGAAAGTTAAATGTTTTAAAATTTATATTGTTATGTTTAGATAAATAAAATTGAATAATAAACAGTTAAAATTAGTATTAAAATACCTTTTCTGTAGCTTCCGGGTTATCTGGATTCTTATCCGGGTGATATTTAAGGGCTAACTGAAGTAAAAAGTTATTTATTGGAAAATTGTGAATAACAAAAAATAAGTTAATACAATTAATGATGAAATCTCAAATCATATTTAATTAGAATTCTATAAGTTAAAAATTCAGAAAAAGTACAAAAGATTGCTTATATTTCACAAACTATTTAAACATACAACAGATTTAGAAACATAAAATATATGTTTGTCATATTAAAAAAGTAGAAATATATCAGTTTACTTTTCTATAGGCCCGTTTGATATCATCTGCAGTGGCTGTTTTTTCTAATCCAAGAATTTCATACAATGTCTGTCCACTAGTTCTACAAACAAATTATAGTTGACATGTACCAGCTTATACCAACTATAAATATTTTTAAAAATTGGACAACTTTTAAATTGAATACTGTGCTTGCCTATTAAATATTGAAATACTTCAAGGATATTCTTCAAAATTAGTAAAACTATATGTGAACATTTAGTAAATAATTTATATAAAAAAAAATTATTTGTGAATGTTAAAAACTAAATACTATTCAATCATGATGAAAAATCACATAGTATGTGTAATATTACCAAACGTTTAACTTTCATATAAATAATTTTTCCAATAATTCTAAAAAATTATTTTGAGACATTGAATATAATATTGAAATAATATTTATATGCTAGTTAATATATTAAATAATCTCTAATTAAACACTCAAATTAATTGATTTATGATTTTTGATAAAAATTAACATAGTTGTAGTATACATAAGTATAAGCTTTTCATAATACAGAAATAATTACATATGGAATGACTCTCAGGATATTAAAAAAATAACAGTTATAATATACTATAGCATAGTATAAGCCTCAATAGTAAATATTATATATACTGGTTTATGCAATATATAAATTAAGACCAGCCACCACATTGAAATTAGTATAATGAACAGACATAGTTTCTTTAATTATAATCATATATTATATTTGGTGAAGTTTATTTTGAGAATAGTTTTAATATGTATTGAAAATGTCAGTAATTTTCATTATTTAGTCTTATTTATAATTTTACATAATAGTGAATGGAAAGAAAAAAACTGTATAGGAGTTATTTGGTTTCCAAACCAATTTCTAAAATCACCATTAGCAATAGAGCCGATTAATATAACATGGCATAAAATCAATTTTTGAAAATTACATTATGCCTTCTATTTTATCCACCTATCACCATTATTATATAGAAAAAAGAAAAACCTTAAGTCCTTAAAAAAATAGAATTATTTCTATATTACTATTAGTATCCATTATTTGTTGTAAATTATTTGTCTTCAATATAAATATATTGGTTTAAGTGAATTGTAGAAATCAGAAAACAAGAAAGTCAAGGGATATCTTATCTACATGAGTTTTAAAGGATGCTTTTTAAATAAAAAGTAAGTGATCTTATCTATATGGATCTCTAATACAGGGTTGGGTAAAAGTCATGCAACACTAAAATTATTGCACAGTCATCAGTATTCAATGCCCCTATCTATTGAAACTGCAAGTCAGACAGCAATTAATAGAAATCTACTGGAAAATTCTTGGTATTCTACAGTAGCATGTATTATTAGCATAATTGTTTACTATCGTGCTTCCTATTTGTTCAATTTCAATTTCCAATTTTGGAAATTCCATTCAAATTATTGCATGGTAATCAGTATTCTCTTGCTTGTCTTAGAGTTAACCAATCTTGGAAATCATAGATCCATTATACTCTAACTATTTCACCAAAATGGCTCTTTCAAAGGAACATTGAATTATGCTAGTCCTCATTGTAAATAAAGATTATGTTATCAGCCAAGAAGCTTTTAATATTTTTAAAGAAAGACATCCAGATATAGAACTAAATCACACAATTGCGTTTTGTTTGCTGCAAAACACAAATGGATGGTGCAAAAAGAAGTGGTGGACCAAAAACAGCTACTAATGAAGACAATAGCATAACAACATTGGTTGTATTTCAATGAATAAAATCACAACCCTATTAAAGAGAAACCAAGTGTGCATCAGAAGTTGGTAACAGTCATAGATTAGTTGGCCAAATTTTAAAACTCACTCAATACCACCTCTAGAAATGTCAACTAGTATAAGGTTTAGATAAGGAAGATTTTTCTATACATCTAGAGTTCTGGTCTAATGCAATTGAACGAATTTAATTGCTTTTGGAGATGAAGCGATATTTCATCTTAATGGGTCAGTCAACAGACATAATTACTGATACTATGACAGTAAAAATCCTCTTTGGTTCAGTGAAATAAATGTTCAGATTGATCCTTGAAATATGGTATGATAAGGAATATTGGAAGATAAAATGATTGGACAAATTTTCTTTTAAGACACTGTGACAGGACAATCATACTTTTCAATCTTATAAGAGTATATTATTCTTTAAATATGATTAATGCAGAATGAGGCATTGTTTATGCAAGACAGGACACTTTCACATTTTGCCAAAGACAGTTAGACAGTATTTGAATAAGGAATTTCCTAATTGCTGGATTAGAAGACTTGGATCTGTTACATGGCCAGTTACATCACCTGATTATTTACTTTCTATATGTCCATTTGAAGTTGACTGTATACAATACTTGGCCATGAATAATAGAAGATTTTAAATAACAAATAATTGATAAATGCTATCTGATTAAACCTTCAGTTCTATAAAATGTCATTAATAATCTGTTACTTTGAGCCATTGATATGATCACATTTTCTGTACAAAAGCTTTACTATTACTTTTGTAACAATAATCTTACTGTTTGCCAGCCTGTATTTCATGATAATTGTACTCCAGATATTTATTAATATTACTCCAATTTAACTAGTTAAATATAGGGTTGGGTGGTGTATAATGTATTCTAGATATATCCATGTTAGTCTATATAGAATACAGCTTGGACAATTTGTAAATATTATTTTTGTAACAATAATCTTACTGTTTGTAAATAAAAATGTTTGATAATTAATTTAAAATTTTAGTGTTGCATGACTTTAGCCCAATTCTGTCAATCTATGGTATATAATATGATACAAGGAAGGATTTTTTCAATGGCAATTACAGCTAAGATCTTGGGCATGCAAGGCCTAATTTTATATAAAAACAGATAAGAAATGGATAAAATCTTAGGCAGGCAAATTTGTCTTAGAAAAAGTACATGGTATAAACCATGCCAGTTTTTTTGTGTGTGATATTTAGAAATGCAGGCTGGTATTTAGACAAAATAAATTTATTTAAATTTTTCATAAAAATTTTACATTGATGCAAAATTTAGTTACACATTTATGTAAATATGTAACTCCATATTATTAACCATTTGTGCCCGGGTTTACAGATTCAAAAGTTGCTTGCTAGAATTTTGAATTGTGAAAATTCACAAAATTTAAATTCTTGAGTTCTATTGCTGTTGTATAATTCTCAAATTTATTGGGTTACTAAATAAACTATTAGTATGCACATTAATTTTTCAAAACATTTAAATTTGTCAATGCAGACTGAAATATTTCTATATAAAAACTATAGAAAGTTATTTCATTTTGAACAACATTACATAAATACATTATATATAATAAAGATATATATATATATTCTATAATTTTAATAAATTTGTGCATCAATTTGATAAGTATTTTTATAGATGAATTGAAAAAAAGAGGAAATTGAAAAAGTTTTGAGCTAGATGTCTACAATCGTTATCAAGTAAAATATTATTTTTTCAAAATATTATCTTATTCTTCTCATAAATAAT